>APFE030020299.1:229933-266380 GCA_000404065.3 Pinus taeda | reverse complement strand
TATGAGGGACTATTTATAGCAAAGGGTGTGGTGGCCCTTAACATTCCCCTTTGTGACTATTCAACTACCCTCGTGACTCCTCACCTACTCTATGACTGTTACATCCACTATTGACACTTGACTTAAACTTGACATGACTTAACATTAAAATGGACATGTACCCATGTGAACACAACTAACTTGAAGAAGCCAAACTAGACATCACTCTGACTTAGATAACCATGGAAGTCCAACATACTGACGCCAAGATCTGTAGTCCTTGATGGTGTCCGTATGTTCCATGGTGACATCCGTCTGAAACCTGACCCTTGCCTCCATAACATATGGGTACACTACTCGGGCTCCTCTATCCAACCCATCTAAAAGCATGCGCATCATTGTCTTCAAGGTGGCCGGACAAGCAACATATTTGTGCACGATGTCTGCACTAATGGGCAATTCCGGGATGGTGGCAATGTGCATCAACTCCTCGAAGTACGAGTCAAGCTCGAGTCTGTTCTGTTTCTTTGTCTTTGCCTGATTGAGAGTCCCAAGTGATGGGATCGCATGTGTGTGCACCACAACATCCATACTCTTGAATACTCGTGCATGGGAAGCATGTATGCTAGTGATGAACTGTGGGAGCTCTTCATAATTGCGAATTTGACTCCAGATATGTCCTTTCAGCTCGACTGCAATGAACCTCATTATCTTAGGCAGGTGAAATGGGGCTCCCTTGTACTTCATCATACATGTTTGCATGCCATCAACATCAGCATGCAATTTCATCAACATATGTGCTCTTCTAACACATCGTTGTTGCCATCCGTTAAGATGGACTACTACCTTGTGCATGGTACAAAACTTGGAGTGCAATGCTCTTATAAATATGTCAAGGGACAATACTTCATCTAGTATTGCCTTCTTCAGTTCAGCTCGGGCAAACATTGTCACCAAGTCTTCTCCTTGCTTGGTCATTTGTAGTTCCTTTGTCATTTGCTCATTCTCAGCTATTAGGAAGCGAACACTTGAGCTAGTGGCTTCGACATACACTCTGGTTGCATCAGCCAAGGAAGTTGGATGTTTGAACACATCAATCATGATCACCCATTCTTCAGCTTGTGCAAGAGATGTTTAATCCTCTAGAGTTGATACTCCATGAGATTTCACAACTCTATGTTGAGATTCGTCGAACGAGATGTTGTATATGTCTTCTTCTAGCTGATCACCAAGGATCTCAGTGCCTCCTTGGTAATTCGAGACTTGCTCATCATCTGGATGCATTGAAGAGGGTGAATCGACCTCTTTGTGGTGAGGCATGAGGTCAGTGTCCTTGTACAAAACCTGTTGCTCCATGTATGCATCCAACTATTGAAGTGTGTGTTCTATCTCATTATCGAAGTCTTGCCCCTATGATGGTTCACCCTATTTGCTTGATGCTAGTTGTTCAGACAAATCAACTACTTGTACAAGTGTTGTTTCGTTTGTTTACACATGTTGTGCCCCCTTCTGTATCTGTTGTTGTTGCGCTTCCCCCTTGTTTTTGCGCAGCTCTTGTTCCTTTCAGAGCTTCTCCCTCAACTCATGCAACTTCCTCTCTACTTCTTCCATTCTCTTCTTATCCTTCTATATTCGCATGATTTGCTAGTCACGTTGCTGCCTCTTTTCCTATATAGCCATAGTTGTTTTCTCTACAAGTGGATCTGCTCAAAACTTATAGCTTTTCTCCTCCTCCATGCATTTGACAATCATCCTCTTACCTATGTCGCACACGGGTATGCTTGCCTCTACTGTTGTTGTTGCTACCGTTGGTGCTCTCCATGATGTTGCTTCATGTTGCTTCACTAACCACTCCCCAAAGAAGTCAACCCATTCTTTGGTTCTGGAGAAACTGTAGCAATATCTCCATGGGTCCTCCTCAACCTAATGACAAAGCCCGTGGATCTAGTTCAACTTAACTCTCATGCAGTGATATTTCACAATGAAATGTGGATCATATGGATTGTAGCTTCGAAGGTCGAATCGGTACTTCTTCATCAGTTCTTCTTTGACATCCGCTTGTTTGATACTCCAAATCTCATATAACCCAATCCGCAATAGAAGAGCATGCCAATGTGCCTCCTTCTTCTAATGCATTCTGGTTGTCAATCCTACCGAGATGTGATATGTTACTTCCTGCATGATAAGTACATCCAAGGTGAACTTCAAAATAAATGCAAAGGATTCTCCACACTAAAAAATTTGGATGAAAGTGTCGGATGGCAAGGCATACCAATCTGCAATGCCTATCAATGCCTCCATTGCTTCCTTTGACATGTAGGGTGGATCCTGTTCGAATATCATCTTGTACACTGGGGTGGAAAAATGATCGAACAACTGTGTGATTACTCCTTTGAAGCTGCATTCAGACAATAACTTGAAATACGTGTTCATAGCAGTCTCCAATAGTGACCATGCCAACTCCAAGCCCGGGAACTCTAGTCAAGCACAAAATGCATCTAAGATGTAGGTGAATATGTAAATCTCTACATGCATACATTCGGGTGACTGTTGAGCCTTCCTTACTTGTTCCTTCAGCTGATGAGCCAATATGTTGGACCAGTTACATGGTTTTCCCTCTCTAGGCAATTGGTCTAGTACAACCACCTAACTCTATGTGAAGGTTTTTGTGCTTGATTTGCCATACATTCAACAAGAAAATATGATCAAGTATTGGTATGCCTTTCTCAATATATTTTTCTTGTAGATCTAATTGGGTGTTAATCTGAATTGTGCTAGCTCCTTTACCCAATTCTCCAGAATGTCTCTAGAGTTAGCACTATTGTTAGGTAAGCTAAATGGAGTCTTTGTGACAGTCATAGGCTCTGACATCTGATACATCTCACCATAATCTCAATCCCAGAAGGTCGCAAGCTTTGTCTCGCTGACACTGCTCAAGGTCATCATTTCGGGATCAGTTTGAGAAACGATACAGTGTATCATGTCCACACATTGGAATGCGAGATATCTACATGAAATACGATACAAGCCAGACTTGTGAAAGTTCACGTACACCTGACGATCTTCGAGGTCTTCCCCAAAAGTGCCTGCAAATGTTTCATTGACCTCTTTCCACTTCAGTTTGATGTCCTTGTCTAGATACAACTTTGTACCTTCATAGATCGACAGACTAGAGGACACTTGCTCAACTGTTGCTCCAGCTGCATTCCATCAGTGTCTAGTGATCTCGTTATCTTGGAATCCATTGAGACAGATGAACTCCTGAAAGATCTAGAGACAAGAAACATACATGGCAAGAAATCTGTCAATGGAAACAAAGTAAATTCAGGGAAGGACATAGCACATACCTGGGAAACTGATGGGCAAAATTGCATAATTTCTTCTGAGAGGCTGGGTGAATGGCTGCGAGAATTGCGCAAAAGGAAGTCTGAGCTATCTGGGAGGTAGGACTGGCTACTAGATCTGCACAATGTGCAATCCAAAATAGTTGTTGGTTGTTGGGATTGCGCAATGCACAATTCCAGCAGGGAGTGACTACGGGCTCAGGGACTGTATTGTGCACTTTTCTGGGCTAGTTGATCTGAAAATCACTCGCGGGTGACCTCAGTTACTTAATTAATTAATGAAGGTATTACGTACTCATGTGTTGGTGTGTGTCTATGTTATCTTCAGCAACAGATCGATAAGATTGAAAAATACACAGACACTAGAAAATGGAAAACAGTAAGCAAACACAAGAACACAACGAATTAACAAGGAGTTCACCCAATCCTCCTAGGCTACATCTCCGTCTAGATTTCAGTGGTGGCTTTTTCTTATTGTGTCTTCCAAGCAAAGTTTTTACAATGAGGAACTCAATTTGAGTCTCCTAAAATAGATGATGCTTATCAGGGTTGTTCTTGGATTCCCCAAGCCACTAGAGTGCACAGACTCTTCCTTACCAAGTCTCGACCTCAACTAGTCTTGAATGGGATGAGTCCAATTTGGTACCTAGTTCCCGACAGATATCCTCTTAAGGATTGCTCGAACCTCTCAAGCCTTTTGTTTGCTTGATGCTACCTTACTCTACAGGTTGGCTCAACTCTCTGTTTTCTACTTCTTGCTTATTCTCTATTCTATCTCTCTATCTCACTATCTCCTTCTTTCTTACAGTGCTCGCTTCGCTCTCACTTCGCGCTCTCTTTGTCTTTGTCTTTGTCTGTTCATGGTTTAACGCCAATTTGTCTCATGACTATTTTCTTCCTCTTCCACCCCTTCATATCGTCTGGTGTTGTTCTCTTGGAGTTCCCTACCTCTGCGTCATCGCTACTATGTAACGTCTCGCAGGGAAGTAGCCACTTGTCCTCTCACGAACTGCGCCACCTCTTCCTCAAACGGTTTGGTATTTTGGATATGTTGTGTAATTATTCATCCACCAACTCAGCAATCAAATCGAATTTCAGACTTTTATACGCTACAACTCAATTCTCCCTCCAGATCTGGTCATTAATTAGGCGCAAGCTTCGCCGTCAGATCTGGATCCCCCAGATCCTACGGTGTTCGCTCTTATCGCGCGGTTGACTTGCTCGATCGTTAGCCCATGATGAGAGGCAGTTTCCTCTCTCATCCACTGCACACGCATCGTGCAATATGTGGAATCGCTCGTTCTCTTACCAAATCCACTTACCGCCCAACATGCCTCCGATATTCTGCCGGTTTCGGAGTGCAGGGCCCACCTTTCGCTTTAGTTCTTTCCATACGATTTATCAGCTTCCCATGCGACTGAGCGCTCGGGGCTTTTCCTTCTCGAGGGGTTTTGCCTAGTAATGAACAATTACCGCTAAGTGCTAATCGTGCATCAGAAACAACCTATGTTTTCTGATCCGGACTTCCTAACTGCTAGTTTGCATCGTGCGCGATCTCCATGGGCCTCGATTAGTGCACTTTGACCAAGGTCCTTGTCATTCCTTACTGGCTACAAACTGCCACTGTCAAGAGGTCTTCTTGGTAGCTCTTTGTTCACAAGTTTTTGAAGTTTTTCCTGATTTGATACAGTCATAACACTCTGAGAATTTTTATGGATCTAATTCAGATCACGGCCTTCCCACTGAAAAAGCTTTTAGACCACCAAAAGTTGGTTTTCAAGCATTGACTAAGTGAGGGTACAATTATCTCACTTGTCCAATCTCTATCCACTTTGCACTGCTTGGTTTTGAACCCTTGAGCCCAACTCTGAGGTAATCAACATATCCCCTGCACGTCGTCCTCACCTTCCTGTCCAGAACTGTGTCTTCTTGCAATTCATTATGATATTCGGGTAATAGGTAATCAATAAAAGGCAATTGACTCTACTCTTCGGGATCTTCAATTAGTGAAGGTTCAAACAATCTCAAGAAATCTACATTTAAGACTGAGTAGATGTGCATGTAAGCTGGTAGATCAAGGCGAAAAGCATTCTCACCAATCTTATCGAGGATCCTGAAGGGTCCATACATGATAGGCTTTAGCTTTTTACCTTCATCTTGCATATTATACTTGCTAATATACAGCCAGATTTGGTCACCAACTTGGAAACTATGCTCCATGCGATGCTTGTCATGCCTTGCCTTGTATTTGGCTTGGCTCTTTTCCAGCTATTCCTGTACTACTTGGTGGATTTCTTGGATCTATTCAATGAACCTAGTTTCCCTATCCACATCATTATGTCCCTCAACTGTGGTGTCTTTACCAAAGATAAAATCCAAAGGAGACCTTGGTGTGAAACCAAAATAGGTCTCAGAATGAGATCTCTGTGTAGAAGAATTTTTTGCCTTGTTGTAAGCATGTTGCACATAACATAGATGTTCATCCCAAAGCTTAGGATGCTTACTATAATATCCCTTGAGTAACTAGATCACTATCCTGTTAACTACTTGTTTCTAGCCATCAGTTTATGGATGAAAAGTTGTGCTTTTCTTCAATTTGGTGTCCATCAGTTCCCATAGACTTGATCAAAACTTTCCCACAAATCGGATGTCTCGATTAGATACAATGGAAGTGGGTAATCCAAAATGAACCCATACATGTTGAAAGAACAGCTTTGTAGTTTGTTTAGCTGTAATATGTTTATTACAAGGTATCAAAATACACATTTTGCTGAACCTATGCACAACAACATACAAATAATCATGACCTTTCTTAGATTTAGGCAGTCCTCTAACAAAGTCCATGGAAACACTTTCCCAAGGATGAGAAGGATCTGGTAATGGAGTGTACAAGCCTATTTTTATGTTACTGGGCTTGCTTTTAGCACACATAGTACACCCTCTTACATATCTAGAAACTGTGTCATTCATTTTTGGCCAATAACAAAATCTTTGCAGTTGTGCAACTGTTTTACTTACCCCAAAATGATCTGATATTAGAGAAGCATGTGCTTCTCGAATTATCTTTACTCTTTCAATTTGTGGAATGCATAACTTCCCACAATGATATAAGATTTAGTCCTTTACATGATAATCCAATTCTTCTACTCCTTCATCTTAACTTAAAGTTGCATATACATCTTTAAAGTCTATATCTTGAGCATATTGTTCAATGTAGCTCTCATGTAAGATAGAATTATGCTTAAGTATAGTAGATGCATTTATAAGGGGTCTAGACAACATATCTGGAAATTTATTGTGTATGCATTTTTTATATTTGATGACTAAATGAAACTGTTGTAGAAAACCCCTCCATCTATAGTTCCTTGATTGCCGCAACGTAGTTTGGGAGTGTAGATATTGAAGTGGTTGATGATCAGTATGTATTAATATCTCTTTGCCCATTAAGTAATGTTTCCACTTTTTCACACTCTGTACTAATGCATACAATTCTTTAGCATATGTACGATAGTTAACTACTACATAATTAAATGTCTCAGAATTATAACATATGGGTTTACCGTGTTGTGTCAACACTGCTCCCATGGCATAGTCACTGGCATCCATTTGGATCTCAAATGGTCTTTGAAGATCAGGCAGTGCTAGTATAGGTGTTGTACTAATCTTTTCTTTCAAGGTGTCAAAGGCTTTATGTTGTTTGCATCCCCACTGAAACACCTTTTTCAATCCTGTTAAAGCATGTAAGGGAGCTGCAATTAAGGAAAAGTTAGAAATGAGCTCTCTCCAATATTTTGTTGCTCCTAAGAAGCTCCTAACTTCTGTAGCAGATTTGGGTTTGGGCCAGTTCATAGTGATTGCCACTTTAGAGGGATCTATCTTCAATTCACCAACCCCTACTATATGACCCAAATAATTCAAATATGTTTTGCCAAATTCATGTTTTGAGAGTTTAACATAAAGTTTTTCTCTTTTCAAAACATCTAGTGTTTGCTTAACATGCTTTAATTGTTCTTCCCATGTTTTGCTAAATATTAGAGTGTCATCCAGATACATAATAACAAAATCATCAAGAAAAGGTATGAGTACATCATTCATTAATCTCATGAAAGTAGCAGGAGCATTAGTTAAGCCGAAAGGTATAACTAGCCATTCATACAATCCCTACTTTGTTTTGAAAGCAGTCTTCCATGCATCTTGTTTTGCAACTCTGACATGATGGTATCCACTATGCAAGTCTAGCTTGGAAAAATAAATAGCTTCTTTCAATTGATCTAACAAATCATCTATGTGAGGAAGGGAATAATGATTTTTTATTGTTATCTTATTCAATGCTCGGTGATTAATGCACATTCTTCACGAGCCATCTTTATTTCTCACCAAAACGATTGGTGACCCACATGGTGATGTGCTAGGTCTAATGAACCCCTTCTCAAGAAACTCATGTACTTGCTTCTTGATTTCAGCATTCTCTAAAGAGGACAACCTGTACATTCCAATGTTAGGCAATGGAGCATCTTGATGCAAAATAATACCATGCACTATTTCCTTTTTGGGTGGTAGACCTTTAGGTTCTTGAAACAACATATCATACTCTGAAACAACCTTTTCTAAATCAGCTTGTTGTTTAGCATTACTGCACTCAAATGCATTGGTTTTATCAGGTTTCTTTTCATTTACAACCATCAGTAAGAATTGTTTGCATGAATTTATCACTCTTCATCTGCCCTGATTTTATGAGAATATAATTATTCTAGAGCTTAGGAGCTCTTACAAAGTATTCGATTCCATCTTTAACAAGTAGATACTTGTTCTCAGCTCTATAGAAAATAGCTTTTCTATCATACAAGTAAGGACTTCCTAAAACAATTCCACATATATCCAAAGGAATTATGTCTAACTCAAACTCATCTACAAATGTTGACCAAAAAGAAAACTTGAGTTTGCATTGTCTAGTCACTTCTAGTTGTGCTTTATCATTTAACCATCCTAATGGGTATGGTTTCTTGTGAGGTGTAGTCACTAATCCCAACTTCTTTACAATTGCTTCAGAAATTAAATTTACTTGTGAGCCACTATCAAACAAAATATCAATCTTTTGATGTTTGGAAATAACTCTAATATGGAAAAGCTCATGTCTCTTTCTCTCATTTTCTTCATCAATAGTAGATTGTGTAGAATTACTAGTAGATGCTTCACAATTCTTACATCTCATACATGTGGCTGCAATAGTTGTTTCATCTCCTGAGTTTGACCCCAAATCTTTCTGAATAGCTGGAACAATATTCTTCTTCTTGCCCTCGAACTTCTTATGTCTCAGCTCCGGATGCAGAATCCAATAGTGCTCATCATCATGCCCATCCTTCTTACAGTGAGTGCATGAAGACTTTCTTTTCTATGCAGTGTTAGCCTTCCTTGCTTTCCACTTCTGTTTTCTTTTCTCCTTATTCTTGCTTGTAGTGGGTTGGGATGATCCCCCAACTTTTGGACTTCCATTCTTTCCTATAGCTTCTAGATGAGTAGCTTGAAAAGATACCTCATCTATACTAGTGAGATTAAACATGAGGATAGTGTGCCTCATGTGTTTGTATAGACCACCAATGTACTTCAACAGAGTCTCAGGTGAGTCTAGTGAGATCCCTAGAATCAATGCTCTCTTTCTAAATTCTTGAGTGTATCCTTATACACTTTGCCCTTTCAACTGTCGAAGAGTTTTCCATCTCATCATGGCTTGTTGCATGTAGGCCAATGGATAGAACCGTTTTTTTATTGCAGAAACAAACTCACTCTAGACAGAGATAGTCTTACCATGTCTCTTCATGTTAGCTTGGGTCCTGCCTTCCCACCAAACTAAGGTAGTGCCTCCAAGGCGTAGGCTTGCTAGCTAAATCCTACTCTTGTCTAAGTCGATACTCTGCACTCTACAATAGACATCAATTTGTCTAATCCAATTGTCCAGCTTTTCTACATTCAACTCTCCATCATATATAGGTAAATCAAATTTAACATCTAGATTAATCAAAGGTGCCTTCCTTTTGTATTCAGGGCTATTAGGAGGTGTGAGAAAGCTTTCTTCTTTCCCCTTGCCTTTTGAGTGGTCATGGAAGTGAGACTTATCTTCTCCTTTATCTTGTTTGGAGCCTGATGAATCTTCATCTTTGTGTTTTCTAAAGTCCCTATACATTTCCTCTACCATGAACTTTATGGCTAGTAAACTATCTATGAATTGAGGGCTTGGCCACACAAAACTTTCCTCTGACATTGTATTCCAAGGATAGACTCTTCCAATTTTAGGATTAGTTTTGACCAAATCTCCTTCTCCTAATTTGAGCTTTGATCTAGTTAGCATTCAACAACTAAATCCAACACAAGCTTGTCTAACCTTAACAACCTTGAACTCTCATACCACTTGATCTGAAAATCACTCGTGAGTGATCTCAGTTACTTAATTAATGAATGAAGGTATTACAGACTCATGTGCTGGTGTGTCTATGTTATCTTAGAAAATAGATTGATTAGATTGCAAAATATACAAACACTAGAAAATGGAAAACAATAAGAGAAACACAGTAAGCAAACACAAGAACACAACGAATTAACAAGGAGTTCACCCAATCCTCCTAGGCTACATCTCTGGTCCAGCTTTCAATGATGGCCTTTTCTTATTGTGTCTTTAAAGTAGATTTTTTACAATGAGGAGCTAAATTTGAGTCTCCTGAAACAGATGATGATTAGCAGGGTGGTTCTTGGATTCCCCAAGCCACTAGAGTGCACAGATTCTTCCTTTACCAAGTCTCGACCTCAACTAGTCTTGAATGGGATGAGTCCAATTTGGTACCCAGTTCCTGACAAATATTCTCTCAGGGATTTCTCGAACATCTCAAGCCTTCTGTCTGCTTGATGCTACCTTACTCAGTAGGTTGGCTCGGCTCCCTATTTTTTGCTTCTGGCTTATTCTCTTTTCTGTCTCTCTGTCTCACTATCTCCTTCTTTCTTACAGTGCTTGCTTCACACTCTCTCTGTCTCTGTATTTTTCTATTCATGGCTTACATCTAATTTGTCTCATGATTTTTTGCTTCCTCTTCCACCCCTTCGGATCGCCTACTATTGTTCGCCTGGAGTTCCTCGCCTCTACATCATCACCACTTTGTAACGTCTTGCAGGCTAGTGGCCACTTGTCCTCTCATGAATTGCGCTAGCTCTTCCTCAAATGGTTACATTGTGTAATGATTCATCCACCAACTCAGTGATCAAATCGGAATTCAAACTTTTATATGCCACAACTTAATTCTCCCTCTAGATCTAGTCATTCAATAGGTGCAATCTCCGCCATCAGATCTGGAGCCCCCGGATCCTATGGTGTTTGTTCTTATCATGCGGTTGACTTGCTCGACCATTATCCCATGATGAGAGGTGGATTTCTCTCTCATCCGTTGGACACGCATCGTGCAATGTGTGGAATCGCTTGTTCTCCTACCAAATCTGCTTACCGGCCAACATGCCTTCAATACTCTGCCAGTTTTGGAGTGCGGGCCCACCTTTTCCTTTAGCAATTTCCCTATGGTTTCCTGGCTTACCATGTGACTGAGCACTCGGGGATTTTCCTTCTCGAGGGGTTTTTCCCAGTAATGCGCTAATCGCGCATCAAAAATGGCCTCCATTTTCCGATCTAGACTTCCTAACTGCTATTTTGCGTCCTACGTGGTCTCCATGGGCCTCTCATGCTTCCCGGCTTCCCATGCATCAGCATGCTTTGACCGAGGTCCTCATCATTCCTTGCTAGCTACAAACTGCCACTATACAGAGGTCTTCATGGTAGCTCTTTCTTCATGAGTTTTTAAAGTCTGTCCTGATTTGATATAGTCATAACACTTTGAGAATTTTGATGGATCCAATTCAGATCACCAGCATTCACTGTCCATTAGAAATGTGAAAAATAGTCTTGGAGTGCAGTGCTAGGTAGAAATGTGCATTTTTGGAGAGGAAGGCAGATCCTTCCTTCCCCACATTGCTCAATACAGTCTCAGTGAAGGCAGAGGTCGGGCCAAGGTTGGCCCGACTCACTGACGAGAAACTGAAATCACATAAGACAGTGAATGCATAACGAAATTAAGTGATAGTAGAAGTGATTGACAATGCATGAAAAACATGAATAAAAGATTCATCAAAGAAATCAACATGCATGTGGTCGAAGCGATTCACCAAATCAGCGAACATTCATGCAAAACAGTTTCATGCATGTGACAGCAATGAGATAGAAATGAAAACTGAAACAGAGCTAGAGCAAGCTAGTATACGTGTAAATGATAGCAAGCATTCAAAGAAAACAAGAAAACAAGATCACACAAGTGAATACACAAAAAGCGACAGAAATGTTGAAAATGACAAGTTGAGGCCACTTACTCGTGATTAGTTGAGCCAGATATGTCGAAGAGTCCTGGATGTGCTGTGGGATGTCAGAGATCCAAGGTTGATGTGAAATAATGAGCTTTGATGTGTTGACTAAATAAGTTTGGGCTTATGACGTGCATGCCACAAATATAGGAAAAAGTGACACTTGAAGGGAATTTTCTAAAACAACTTGGCATGTAACCTCTGGCTGCTAAATATAGCTCCCTGAATCAAGGGATTACCTTTTCATGTTGCCTATTTCTATTCCAAGAAAACAAATTCATGCGTGTATGCAAGTCAAGTTTCCTTGGTCCTAGGTGGAACTGGTCAACCAGACTGCTCATGCATGAAGCTACTCAACTGCTTGAGAAAAATGCGCTTTTCTGGCTGGAAGCTAGGCTGGCTACCCAAGAGGTTTGCATAATTTCTAGGTAGAGTAGCTGACTACTACCCAGATTTGCGCAAATTGTGGGTTGAGCAACCCTGCTGGGGTAAATTTTCATAATTCCTGCTCGGAGTGTTGACTGACAGAATTGCACAATTTTGGAGCCTAGTAGGCGGTCAGACAGAATTGCATAATCTCTAGATGGAAGGTTGGTTGCCCTCCAGAAATGTGAAATTTTCTTGGGAAAGCTTCTCAGCTTGCAACTGGACTAAGTCTAGGTGAACAACTTGTGAGAGGAATGCATCAAGCTGTGATCAACAGGTTGTCTTTGTGCAAGAAAACATTGAATCTTGTGTAATTGACGAAGCAAGACAAGGTGTTGTGAAAGGTTAGTTGGGAGTCTCCAAAACAAGCTAAGGCAAAATTTTGGAGGATGGTTGTAGCCGCTACAACACTTGGCGACACACTAGTAGAACTCCATCTCTCTAAATGGACCTTGTTTGTGAAAAGCAAGTCTAACACCACGGGAAGTATTGTTCAGTTCTCAGCTTATCTTGGTTTCACACTAGCTTGATTGTAAGATGTAGCATCTCCCAAGCTCATGGTCGATTGACACACATTCCAAGCCAAGGAAACATAGTTCTTTCGATTGGGGTTGAGGGGTATATTGATGCACAAATAGTATAGTTTCCAGAGTCTTAGTTTCATCTCCAGCGTTGCTCCGCTACTAGTAGACCTGGATAGTACCCCGGCGAAGTCACATAGGAACACAAGCATGGCTCTGCTGCGAGTGAGCCTGGTCAATACCCTGGCAGAGTTACTTGCATCACCTCCCTACATAGGAGGCCTTTCTCTTCTTTCACCTTATTCATTTTTCATTTTGAATGTTTTGACTTTTCATTTTTTCATTTTCATTTTTTTCAACTATGCATAGCATTTATTCATTTCAGAGGCGGAAGAGGGATCCTGACTTAATGAGAGCAGAAGAGTTTTTTCCAGTAGAGAAGTATTTTATTATATCTCTAATGTGCATGTTGATATTTTCCCCTTCACCTTACTCTACTTGACTGAGATGACAAGGGTTAACCCAAAAACAACCAACTAGAGAAGGTGACACTAGTTAGCATGCAAGCGTTGTGTTTTCACCAAGGTTCACTTCGAATAGTACGTATTTTCCTTTGATGTGTCACAGACTAAAGGTGACAAGTTTTTCATACAGAGGAAAGATGACGGATAACCAAGTAGTGATAATTGTACAAGCCCTCTTATACTTCACCCCACTCGTTTCAAGAGTCATACATGGTTTCATGTGAAACTAATATACGAATGAAACAAGCGAACTATACGAAACAAGAGAACTAACAAACAACAAGCAAAGCAAGAGCAAAAGCAAAAGTGAAAGAAAAGAAAGTAAGAAAACAAGCAAGAAGATAAACAAACAAACAAAGCGAGTAAGAAAACAAGCATGTAAGCAAACTGATTGAAAGCAAACACTACTACTCCTACATTAACAGTGCATGGGCCTAATCATGTGAAGTGACATTTCCAATGCAGCCACCGATGCATTGGTTGACCCATATTGGTGAAGGCTTGGTCTGTGAGTAACCCAGTTTTACAAACCAACAAGCAAGTAAGATATAACAATGAAGACAATCACACTTCGTTTTTGACAGTGCCCACACAACATAAGTGTGTGCGAGTGCATGACAAGTAGTCCATGGACTTATCATGGTGTTGTGTGACACTACGTGCAACTTTTGAGCATAAGCACACTCTTAACTGTGATATGCAAGCAAACAAAAGAAACAAAGATAACTTGCATCGCGAATAAGTGCTTGCAATGTAATATTCCTCCAACGCAAGAGCAATGGGATCATGCATTTCGAGTGGAGGAAGTGTGACCTATGTGTGAGATGGATCTTCAACGCATACAGATGAGTGATGAGGATCCTTGGGTGATTGAACAGTTTCATGATCAGAAGTGAGAGTAACCCCAAGAGAGTGAAGACCTGACATAATAATCAGCTTGTGCGTAAGTGCCTTGAGAGTCTTGGGTGTTTCAACTTCATCATCAAATAGATCATCATAAACCAGTGGCTTCAAAATATTAACTATGATAGAGTCATGATCATGGTCAAATACAAAAATAAATGGATCACGATCACCATGTTTAGAAAAATCAATGTTTTCATTGGCATCCTCATGATCAGACGAATCAAACAGAGGGGTAGATGAAAAGCGAAGAAACTCATCCTCTATGTTTCCAAAAAAGACAGATGAAATATCAAGTGGGTTTTCAATGAATATCTTATCCTCTCCATTGTCAAATGATGGAGCAACATCTAGTGAGTCCTGCGAGTGATCAACAATGGGTGCATCCATGGATGAAGACCCACACGCGAAATCATGGATGGCAGGTTCACCAAAGATGTTAGGAAATAATGAAGGGGCCTCGGATGGAAGGGATTCCTCCTTCACCAAGTTTTGATCTTCAAACTCCCACTCATACTCTTCATGAATGATAGTGCATGTTGGTTGTGAAACACCAACTCTGTCGATGGGTTGTTCCTTGTTCACAACAAGTGAAGAGTCTGAAATGGACGAACACAAGATAGTATCATCTGGAGGAACACCTAAGTGTGAAGATAGAGGTTGTAGAATAGAATGTATATGAGAACTCAAAGGCTTCACAATAAAATCTATGCGAAAATTTAGTGAACTGATGTTGGGAAGATGCGAAAGATGAATAGATGTGTGAGCATGATACTCAGCATCACTTGGCAGTGGTGGAGTTGTTGAATGAGGGGAAGGCAGACAGTCAGTCGAGACAATATTTGCAGCCACATGAGATTGCATAGCTCCATCAATGAAGAATGTTGAGTGAGGCTTGATCTCAAGCTTATTCCTGGCACGACTAGATTTCTTAAGGCAATAATCGAACCAGTCTAAAGATAGGCAAATTTGATCTGGCTCCTCGGAGCTTGAAATTGCAAGTCGTGGAAGCAATGCCAAAAATATATAACTAATTCATGTGGATCCTTCTGTTGCTATAATAGTTTTTGGTCAAGATAGTCTGGATCAAAATGATAGAAAGTGTCTTCAATAGGAACACAAAAGTGCTCAAGTGAGTGCACACTGTCAGCCGGTAGGTTAAGCAGCCAACGACGTGGAGATTCATGAAGTGTGTGTGGAAGCAACAATCTGGCCTATTTGTCAGAACACCCATCTTCCTCATGAAGCATGGAAATAAAGTCATCTAAGTACTCAGGCTAGGCCACTTCGCCTTCGTCGTCATACGTGTAAGTGGACAAGAGATTGAAAAACTCCCTTGTGATGAAGACATCTTCATGATTCGAAAAACATTGTGGAGGGAGAAGAGTGAAAGAATCCAAGAAAGGTATGCAGAGGTTCAAAACTGGATGAGAGGACACAACTTGTCATATAACCCTCCTTCTAGCACCAAAAATGTTGATGGTGCTTGACCTGCCAACATGTCAAGGCGATATCCCTAGTAAGAAGTTCCAATTAGACCTCAGAATTTTTGGTGTAAGAGTCCCAGTAGTGGGTCATATGGTAATGCCTTGATCGCAATTTCGCATAGAGGCAAGCAAGATAACTCTGTAGGTAGCAAGAGTATGTTCGCTGCAGTGAGTCAAGGAAGGCGCATGAGAGGTTCTAACACAAGTGGGTTGAGATGGGTGCACCGCTTGGCAACCTGTAATAATACTTAGATGGGAAGGGAAGACACGAGTAAAGATGCATCACAAAGCTGGGAAGAAAGACACCTGGCAATCCAAAGTGATGGTTAAACCAACAGCACATCTGCAACACAATTCATATAATTGCATACAAAATAGTTCATACACAACTATGTAAGTTGAACAACATATATTTCTACAGCAGTTGGAACAGTCCAACTACAATAACAACATATGCATGAAAACGTGTTGGCTTTAATTATATAAAGAAGTTTAAGTTCCAATCATACAATACATCCATGTAAACCTGCTAGCCCCAATAGTGGAATGTTACAGCCACATCTGCCTACTCCTCCAAAGAGATGAACTAGCTCAGTGCAGTGGAGAAGCCAAGGCACATTACAATACTATCCAAGCTTTCTCCATGATAGTCTTATCGGAAGCTTGGTTGACCAAAAGCCTATACAATGAGTTATGAGGGACTATTTATAGCAAAGGGTGGTGTGGCCCTCGACATTACCCTTTGTGACTGTTCAACTATCCTCATGACTCTTCACCTACTCTATGATTCTTACATCCACTATTGACACTTGACTTACACTTGACATGACTTAACATTACAATACAGATGTACCCATGTGAACACAACTGGCTTGAGCAAGGCAAACTAGACATCACTCTGACTTAGACAACCATGGAAGTTCAACTCCTCAACATCTTCATGTTGATTGATAGTAACATATTGATGCCAAGATCTGTAGTCCTTAATGGTGTCTGTTTGTTCTGTGGTGACATCCATCTGAAACCTGACCCTTGCCTCCATAACATCCAGGTACACTGGTCCGGCTCCTCTATCCAACTCATCTAAAAGCATGTGCATCATTGTCTTCAAGGTGGCTGGACCAGCAACATACTTGTGCATGATGTATGCACTAATGGACAAGTATGGGCTACTAGCAATGTGCATCAACTTGTCAAAGTACGAGTCAAGCTCGAGTCAGACCTATTTCTTTTTCTTCACCTGGGTGAGAGTCCCAAGTGATGGGATCACATGTGTGTGCACCACAACATACATACTCTTGAATACTCGTGCATGGGAAGCATGTATGCTAGTGATGAACTAGGAGAGCTCTTCATAATTCCAAATCTGACTCCGGATATGTGCTTTTAGCTCAACCACATTGACCCTCATCATCTTAGGCAAGTGAAGTGGGTCTCCCTTGTACTTCATCATCCATGTTTTCATGTCATCAACAACAGCATGAAAGTTCATTAAGATACGTGCTCTTCTAGCACATCGCTGCTGCCATTTGTTGAGATGGACGACTGCCTTGCACATGATACCAAACTTGGGGTATAATTCTCGCATAACTATGTCGAGGGACAATACTTGATCTAGTATTTACTTCTTCAGTTCAACTCGGGCAGACATTGTCACCAAGTTTCCTCCTTGCTTGGTCGTTTGTAGTTCCTTTTTCGTTCACTCATTATTAGTTATTAGTAAGCAAACACTTGAGCTAGTGGCTTCGACATACACTCGCATTGCATCAACCAAGGCAACTGGATGTTTTCACACATCAGTCATGATCACTCATTCTTCAACTTGCGTAGGAGATGTTTGATCCTTTGGAATTGATACTCTGCAAGGTTTCATGACTCTATGTTGAGATTCGTTGAACGAGGTGTTGTGCATCTCTTCTTCTGACTGATCACCAAGGATCTTAGTGCCTCCTTGGT
Organism: Pinus taeda; assembly: GCA_000404065.3. NCBI lineage: Eukaryota > Viridiplantae > Streptophyta > Pinopsida > Pinales > Pinaceae > Pinus > Pinus taeda. The sequence continues at coordinate 248,849 of APFE030020299.1, read as the reverse complement.
CATTCGAGACTTTCTCCTCATCTAGATGCATTGAAGCGGGTGAGTCGACCTCTTTGTCGTGAGGGATGAGGTCGGTGTCCTGTTCCAACTCCTGTTGCTCAATGTCTACATCCAACTATTGAAATTCTTGTTCTATCTCATGAGCGAAGACTTTCCCCTGCGATGGTTCAACCTGTTCACCTGATGCCAGCTGTTTAGATGAATCAACTACTTGTATGGGTGTTGCTTCATTTTTTTTCACATGTTGCACCCGCTGTTGTATCTATTGCTACTGCACTTCCCTCTCGTATTTTCGCAGCTCTTGTTCCTTTCGGAGTTTCTCCCTCAGCTCATGCAACTCCCTCTTTACTTCTCCCATTCTCTTCTTATGCTTCTATTTTCACACGATTCACTTTTTCGCGCTGCTACCTACAACCATGATGCGTAACTAGGTACTCAAAGAAATGGTCTGTCTGACCCTCAGGAATCTCATACAAGGCTTGGTATCCAGGTGCAGGGTGCCAAATAATTGGACTCGGGAACCTATATCCTAACCAAGATGGCCCTACCCTCAAAACTATTTCTCACCATAGAGGTGCAAGCGGTGGGCAGCTAATTTAAAATTATCATACTTAAATGGTTCCCTGAGCTGGATATTCGAATTAGGGATTTGATACCGAAATTTAGCTGCATCAATGGTAGGGTCTTTGATAGAGAAAAAGTATTCTAATCACTGTCGATTGAGTACCTCATGCATGGGTCCTAATGCTTCAATTACACTTGGAGTCTTCATGAGGTTTCTATGTTTTCTCCACAACTCTACTAGATCCCTAGGCCCAACTCTTATCCATAAATCTAATCCATTTTCTTGTCTTTGGAAAGCATTATAGGCTTTGAGCCATTTAATTTGATTAACCGCAAATGAAATAAATTCCTGTAATTGGATATCCCCAACAAAAGGGCCAGGGTTCAGCTTGGTCTCATGTTCTAATACAAGGTTATGTAAATAAAACTCACACAGTAGTCTCTGAACTTTTACCCCGTAGTTCTTACAGCAGTTTATAAAATCATTGATGGTGTTAATTTGTATGAGAGCACCTGCTTTAACAGCCTTTATTTTCAATTTCAAATATCGTACCATTAAAAACAAGGCATAATTCTTAGCAGGGGCTCTACATGCTAGGATGTCATTATATAAAGAACATAAGGTATCCATTTGCTTGATAACTACATCTGACCTACAAGTTACCTTCGTGACTTTCTCTTCTTCCCTTCGCCACCCTTCAAAGGCCTGACTTTTGGATAGATTGACATTCTTAAGCTACTGCTGTAGCTCTTCATACTTTTCTCAAGGGACCATTTTCTCTCTAATTTTTTCTGCTTCTTTCTGAGCTTGCTTGAAACCCTTTCATAGGGTTACCGTTTTTGGATCTCTTTTCCATGCGGCAGTGGAGGCCGAGAGTTTTACCTGAACTTTCCTATTGCATTGTTTTGAGTTCATAACCCTTATCACTCCCGAAAGTGGTGCCTTCATCTAAATTTCCTTATCACGGGTCAACATCTCATCCATTTCTATCTGAACGTGGATATCAATCCATTACTATTCCTTTTCAATTGGGACAACAATCTATTTCTCAGCATCATTTGGAACAGCAGCCTGGCTTTCGACAGGGTTTTGAATAGCAGGATGGAGTCTGCTCCTCCGCCCCTTTGTCTTGAGGGTTTTGCTGGAGTGGCTGCATTTTTCTTTCCCGAAGTCCTTTTACCCTTTGCCTTGCTTTTAGAATCCTAATCTGCTGGTGGAGCTGGACTATTATATTCAGTAATCTCTGTTGTTCCTTTCGTAATTCCCTAATTTCCACAATTTCCTTAGAAGGAACAACAGGCTATTCACTGCGGCCTGGACTGTGACTAATTCCCAGATTTTCTCTCTAGGGTGTTTCTTCACTGTTCTGCTCTAGTTGTTCCGAGGAAAGAACCCCAACTGGTTCTGTTATTCCTTGGGAGACCTCTTTTTCTGCCCCTGTTTCCACTGGAATTTCTTCTGGTGTCTTCTGGTTAGGAACGGATTGTTCTTGTTCAGCATCCCCTATCATCTTTTCATCATGAACAGGCAGATTCTCTTCTTCTGCCTCCTTTGCATGTGGTTCTTCAGGTGCATTTTCCTCCTAGGGTTTCTCTTCTCCATGGAGGTCTGATGGACTAGAAGGTTGGCCATATTCGCCCATATTGGCCACAACTTTGGACAATTCATCTTCTCCCAATGGGTCCCACAATGGGTTACCTTCCTACTGTTCCATTTCCTCCTCCTGCTCAGATTGCTTAGCTTCTTCTTCTTTGTCTCCTTCTTCTTCAGATTGCTTGGCTTCTTCTTCTTTTTCTCCTTCTTCTTCAGCTTGCTCGCCTTCTTCCTCTTTTTCTCCTTCTTCTTCTAATTTCTCGACTTCTTCTCCATTTTCTTCTTCCTCTTCATATTACTCGGCCTCTTCTTCTTTTTCTTCTTCCTGCACTCCTTTCTCATCATCCTCCCCTTCTGGCCGTGGGGGTTGCTCATCTTCTATTTCTATCAGCTGGTTGGTGTTTTCTTGGGGCTTCTCCAGCCTCCCTCGTAGCCGTGCTAGCTGGACCGATTTCCTGCGTTTTTCTGGCCGCTCGGGTGTACCAATGGCATGTTTACGCTTTGCTGATTTCCCACATTTTTCTGGATGCTCGGGTGTACTGGTGGCATGTTTACATTTTTCTGAACGCTCGGGTGTACTGGTGGCATGTTTACATTTTGGGGATGGTGTGGTCAATCCTCCATTTATCATGGAAATTAGCTCTTCCCAGCTACTCTGTTGTTGGGTGAGGCTATGGCCGACTATTAACCGAATCATCCCATGATGACTAACAACTGACTCTATATGTTGTTCCTTTTTTATGCTCTGTGCAACGTCATGAAGTAATGAATTCAAAAATGCAGGTAAATTTACAGAGCATTTTTGCTTTAGTACAGCTAAGAGTTTAAGATGTCGCAGTATTACCACGTATTTTCTGCCTTCACAGGTGATGTAGCTTTGAATGGTATTTGCCAATTCTGCCCACGGCTCTCCTAGTCCTGCTGGCAGAACCCCCTTTCCTCTAATTGTCAGGCTTTGGCCTTCGTCTTGGAAGTCTTCTATGATATTCTGCAATCTCTCCTTCTTTAACGTCCATACAGGTCCAGCGGCTGGTAGTCCCGAGACTTCTGTGATTATGTCGTCAGTGACTACTATGCGTCTCCCCCTCACTGTGGAGTGATCCTCTTGCAAGTTCTGCAAGAATTCAGTTGCCACTGTCTTATTGGACTCCTGCAAGTAGTTGAGATAAGTCAGCCACCCTGCTCTTCCCAGGATTTCCCGGGCAGCAGCAGAGACTGTTAACACCTACGGTTCTCTCCGAATCGATCTTCCTCCCATGGTTTCGTTGTAAAATCTCAATGGAACGGTAGTTGTTCGCACTGTTGAAACACAGAGAGGCTGACAGATGTAAGACTCGTTCAAAATCTAATGCTGCAGAGTATACAATGGAAATGGCTTATGAATAGCAAGTCATGTAGAAAAAATAAAAAATAGTATATCATTGAGCCGTGCTATACCCAGTACACAATTTCCCAAATAGTGAGCTGACATGTAATCCAAGGAATGATGAGGTTAACCTCCCCCCCGCAATGTGATAGGCTGTCCCGACCGTCAAATAAAGGAGCAGCGTCCACTCTGAAACAGAGTCCTCAACGAACATCGTATGGCAATATGCCATGTTTACAAAAGTAGCAAATTACTGAAATCGAGGCGTAGAGCTGCGTCGCTTAATACGTAAGAGACTGTGGTGATATGATGCGAAGTTGGGGATAGGACATCTGCCGTGGATAGAGAGTCTCATGCAGTCATTGTCAATTGTTCTGTCATGATTGGTGGTAATATATATTCATGCGTTGTATGGTTTGGGAAATAATATATAATTGATTACTAAGGCATAAGAAATAGAAGGGTGCTAATAACTTACCTATTGGTGTAAATAATGTGACTTCAATACCATTAGCAGTTCTTTGCTACCGACAGGTGTCCATAACCTTGGCAGAGTTGTTTATTTCACCCATGGAACCATGATCCTTTGTGTATGCTTAGGAAATGTTGTGTGATGTCAAAATGTAGGCCGTTATGCTGGCTTGGTAACCAGTTAGCCATAATGCCATTCACGAGGAAGGAGAAAAAAGTGGGCAGGTCGGCTCGTGATGAGACCTCCTGTTCCAAGGGTTGTTTATTTGATATACCTTTTGGACCATATCCCTGTTGTGGTGGCCATAGTGGGAATGCCACTTCGCTTTCGTCCTCATGATCATGGTAGGCTGGCTCTTGATGAGACCCCCTATCCTGCATTTGACAATTTATAAGTCATGTTTACTCCTTTTTCTTTCTTTTTCATAAATTACTTTCCCTATTTATACACAAAGGGTGGTTCAACACTCCTTTAGAGTAGGAATGGTGGAAGAAGTCTTAACATCTCAATAGGAAGATATAAACCCTTTTCTCTTATTCCTGAATAATAATCAAAGAGGATTAAAAGGGGCCAACATGATAAAGATAATCAGTCAGAGCAGAATTAGTAGAACAATGACAGCAAAATATGATGAATAAGCGTGTCCTTCCTTCTGTCCTCTTACCAATTCAGAGAAATTTCTTATAAAGATAGTGATTTATGATTTACTGATTTCAGTATGTTGTGATTTTGTATCCATTGCATAAGTGCATAGCTATATTCTAAAAGACTTGAAAGAACATAAACAATAAGCATCCTCAATTTAGAATAGCAAAAGGAACAAGTTGTTTCACAGGGAGAGCAAAAGCATGCAAGTGGTGTTCCTTTTGGAAAAATGAACATTACAAGACCACAAATGTTGTTTCTTTGGAAAAAGAACAACAGAAAACGCAAATGTCGTTCCTTTGAAAAAGGAACAGCAAAGATGGAAAACGTTGTTCCTTTGAAAAAGGAACAACAAAAAACACAAATGTCGTTCCTTTGGAAAAGGAACAGCAAAACACACAGGTGCTGTTCCTTTGGAAAAGGAACAACAGAAAACACAAATGTTGTTCCTTTGAAAAAGGAACAACAAATATGGAAAATGTTGTTCGTTTGGAAAAGGAACAGCAGAATACACACGTGTCGTTCCTTTGGAAAAGGAACAGCTTGAACATACAAATTTCGTTCCTTTGGAAAAGGAACAACAGAACACACCAATGTCGTTCCTTTGGAAAAGGAACAGCAGAAATCGAAAATGTTGTTCCTTTGGAAAAGGAACAGCAAAACACACAAATGTCGTTCCTTTGGAAAAGGAACAGCAGAAATCGAAAACGTTGTTCCTTTCGAAAAGGAAAAGCAAAATAGGCAAATGGAATTCCTTTGGAAAAGAAAAAGCAGAAATCGAAAATGTTGTTCCTTTGGAAACGAAACAGAAAAACACACAGAAATGTTGTTCCTTTGGAAAAAGAACAACAGAAATAAAAAATGTTGTTCCTTTGGAAAAGAAACAGAAAAAACACACAAATGTTGTTCCCTTGGAAAAGGATTGACAGAAATAAAAAATATTGTTCCTTTGGAAAAGGAACAACAAAAACACACAGATGACAGTCCTTTGGAAAAAGAACGGTAGAAATAAAAAATGTTGTTCCTTTGGAAAAATGAACAACAGAACACAAAAATAAAGAAAAGGAACCAAATTACAGCAAAATGACGGTTGATCCAAAGGGGGTTGTTTTTTTTAAAAAAGAACAGCCAGAAGAAAATGTTGTTCTTTTGAAAGAAAGGAATAACAAAAATAGTAACAGCGAAATGTTGATTCAAAAATATGTACAAAAATGATTCAAGAAAAGAAATTATGTACAAACTGTAAAAATAAATAAATTCCTTAATGAATTACAGGTGAGGAAGACTTCTCTTCCTCCCCCAAAATCTCCATATCAAAGTCTCGGCGTAGCTGCTGGAAGAAGGACTCTCGAGTGAGTGGTTTGCGATATAGACGAACTCGGTGGCCATTTGCCTTGAAGGCATATCCAGAACTGTCAATAGTGACTAGAGTAAGGGTACCATTGTCATGTACCTTCTGAATTTCGTATGGTCCTAACCAACGAGCTTGGAGTTTCCCGGGGAAGTCCTGAAACTTGGAGTCGTACAAAAGAGCCCAGTCAACTTCGTGGAAGACTTTATTTTTAATGAGAGCATCATGCCATTTAGCTCGCTAGTGTTGGATCAGGGCATTGTTTTGAAGTGCAGAAAGCCTAATTTCGTCCAGCTCATTGATCTACTGTAATCAATTAATTTGTGCCTCAGTTAGATCTAAGCCAACTTCCTATGTTGTTCGTAATGTTGGGATTTCCAATTCTATGGGGAAAATGGGTTGTTTTCCAAACACTAATTGATAAGGTGAGTAACCAGTGGTACTTCTCCATGTTGTTCTATAAGCCCACAGTGCTTCAGGTAGTCTGGCAGCCCAATCACGTCTATGTGATGCATTGGTTTTCATTAGGATTGATTCTATTATTTTATTGCTCCTTTCTACCTGCACATTTGCTTATGGGTGGTATGGAGTAGTGATTTTATGCTGGACATGATAGTTGTTCAGTGTTGCAGCTATTCTGTTCCTAGCAAACTGTGGTCCACCATCTGTAATTATCTCTCTTGGAAGGCCATAACGTACAAATAGATGGAACAGGAACTGTATGACAGAGTCCTCTATATCTCTTGGCAATGCCTCTGCTTCAACCCACTTGGTGAAATATTCTGTTGCCACCAAAATATATGTTTTCTAGTCTGATGATGGGTTAATTGGTCCAACGAAATCAAGAGCCCATCGCTCGAATGGTTCGATGACTAGCTGTGGTTTCAGAGGCATCTCATCAGACTAACCAGGGCATCCTACTCTCTGGTAAGTGTCACAAACATAGACGAATTTCTTTGCATCTTTGAAAATCGTGGGCCAATAATACCCTGTTTGCAGAACTTTATGTCCAGTTCTGCGATCAGCAAAATGTCCACCACATGGTCCATCATGGCAGGCTTTCAAAATGTCAAAGATTTCATCTTCTCGAATGCATCTCCTGATATGCATGTCTGCCCCTATGTGGAACAAATAGCCCCCAATCCAAGAAAATCGAGTACTTCGCTGAACAATCTCTTTCCACTCATTAGGGATTAGATGCTTTGGTAGTCTACCTACTGCTAGGTAATTGGCAACATCAGCATAACAGGGTGTTTAAACAACCACAACAAATAGATACCCGTCCAGAAATTGATCTTCAACTGTTGCTGCATCAATTGGCCTTGGAATTCTTGAGAGAAAATCGACTACAAGATTTTCTTTTCCAGGTCGATCCTTGATTGTAATATCAAATTCCTGCAATAAAATCATCCATCTAGTTATTCTGCCATTTGTGATAGGCTTGTTTGCTAAATATTCTATGGCAGAATGATCTGTGTACAATATAACAAGATATCCAGTAATGTAATGTCTGAACTTATTGACAGCATGCATTACATCTAGAAATTCTTTTTTAGTAACAGTGTAGTTTAATTCAGTAGGGGATAAAATTTTGTTGATGTAATAAATTGCATATGGTTTTCTATCCTCTTCCTGCCCAAGGACCGCTCCAATGGCTGTATCGATGGCATCAGATGGTATCTGGAATGGAAAATCCCAATTTGGTCCTCGAAGGACTGGAGCTGTGGATACGAGCTTCTTCAGATCCTTGAAAGCACATTCACATTTTTCTGTCCAAAGAAAATCAACATTACCAGTTAGTGCATACAAAGGTGCAACAATATGTGAATAATGTTCTATAAACCTCCTGTAATAACCAGAAAATCCAAGAAAACTACGTACCTCCATTTGAGTGGTAGGAGTGGGAATAAGAAAAAGTATTTGGATTTTGGCTGGGAATACCTGAATGCCAGCTGCTGAAATATAGTGTCCTAGGATAAGTCCTTCCATCATCATCATATAACATTTTTCATGGATTAAACAAACCCTGATAGCAATGCATCGTTGTAGGAATTTTTCTAGTGTATCGAGTGCTGGATCGAAATCATCTTCGTATGGTGTAAATTCATCCATATATACTTCAAGTCCTTCATTTATTAAGTCTCCAAAAATGCTAAGGATAGCCCTTTGGAATGTGGCAAGAGCATTGCATAATCCAAACAGTAAAACTCGGTAGGCAAATGTTCCCCAAGGACAAGTAAAAGTAGTTTTGTCTTGGTCTTTAGGGGCAATCTGCATCTGATTATATCCACTGAAGCCATCCAGGAAATAAAATAATTTATTTCCTGCCAAAGTGTCTAATACATGGTCGATGAATGGGAGAGGGAAGCGGTCTTTTTGTGTTGCTTTATTTATCTCTCTGTAGTCCACACAAATTCTCCATTTTCCATTCTTTTTTGGTACCACCACAAGTGGAGAGACCCAATTACTATCAGAGATAGGGTAGATAAAATTGACATCTAAAAGTTTTTTAAGTTCAAGTTTTACCACATCTTTTAGATGAGGATTTAGTCTCCTATGAGGTTATCGAACAAGTCTCACATCTTTCTCTATCTAAAGTGGTGTGTAAATCACTGGGGGTCAATTCATTTCATATCAGGGTAGTCCCATGCAAATGCTTCTTTATATTTCCTTAACACATGGATGAGCTTCATTTCTTTTTCGGATATGAGGTTGGCATTAATGTTTAAGGTTTTTCCTGGCTCAATTTCCACAATTTTACTATTTGCAACAGAGGTAATAGGTATTGTATGATCATGTGTATCTTTAAGAGGATCCTCTTCTAATTCATTATCAAATGTTGCTTTTATCATATGACATTGTGTGCGGGATGTGAGTTTAGTTTGACTAATGAAATTATTAATGGCATCGTCTTCTGTTTGGTCTTTGAAATCAAATGCCTCTTGTATACTAAATGGAGATCTAATGTTATCAGTAAGGTATGATACATGGTGCCTATTAGTTTTGACTATTGTGACACTTGGTTGCGCTGGAGGATATAGAACTAAGTTCTTGATATCTGTTCCTCTGGTTATGATCATATTTCCTTGCCGACAGCCAATATAGGCATCGGCAGTGGCAAGCCGACGCCTACCTAAAATCAATGGATGTTCATGAAGTCGAGTTTTGGATTTATTATTAGAAAATTGGTTGGATATTCCCAGGAGTCAACAGAGACCATGACATCATGTAGTATTCCCTCTGGCCTAACCACAGATCGGTCAGCCAATTCTAGCAAGGTAGAGGTGGGTTCTACAGATGTAATGCCTAGCTTTTGGCAAGTAGTGGTTGTTAAAATATTGATTGCATCTCCTAGATCAACTAAGGCATTGGACAGGGTCTGACCATAAATTTGGACAGTTACCATTGGATTTCCTGGCTCTTCGTATTTAATGGGTGTTTCTTTTCCTGATAATAAGTCAGATAGAGTGCCGACTACTTGGACTCTTAGATTATTTGTTATATTCCTCCTTGGTTTATTTATGCACAATTCTTTTATAGTTTTTGCGTATATCGAGAAGTCTTGAATGGCTTGGAGGAATGGAATTTTTATGTACAATTTTTGTAATTCTCCCAGAATGTCAAAATGAGGATATTGTATAGGTCGAGGTATGACTAATCGTTCTTGGAACGGGAGAGAGGATTTGGTTGCTTGATTATGAGTTTGTTGTTTATTCACATCCTCTTCTTGTGATAGATGTTCTCTGGTAACTGATCTTCAACCTGAACTGTCTTATCTCCCTCGGTTTCAATAATATGCCTAGATCTTAATTGAAGATCATTACACTCCCCTAGATCGACTCCTACTTCTGATGTTTCTATGATTTGGAGAGATTGGACCAGTCTGTTATTTGGATTGGGGTTGGGTTGGGCTAGGAGTTGCGGTCTCAGATTAGATTGGGGATTTTATTGTAAGGCTGACAGTGTAGGTTGAGGGAGCGGAATGGTTCCTACTGGCTGATGCATTGGTCTCTGCTAGTTTGTCTGCCAGGCTAAACTTTGTGAAGTAGGGGGAGTCCATTTTGGTGGGTATGTGTTACTTTGCCAATATGGTGGGGTATAAGGATGATTCGGGCAACCATATTGGCTTGCTTGATTCAGCCACGGGTTTGAGGAAGGAAATGACTATGGTGACTAGTTTGGAAATGGGGGTTGGAATTGACTCTGCCACATATTATACTATTGAGCATTATACTGTGGGGACTAAAAAGAAGAAGTTGGGTCTGGAAACATACCAGATTGTCGCGGCTCCCACTGGTGGCGCTGGTTGAGCAAATACACCGATTCTTCCTCTTCTTCTGCTTCCTTATATACTGCTTTCAATCCAGGAAGTGAGGGACAGCTCTCTGTAAGGTGATCGTTTATGCAGATGACGCATGTTTGGACTACATCCAGTGGACACTCCTTATGGCTATGCTTCTTCCTGCATCTGGGACAGAAGATTGCCAAATTATGTTCTGCCTCCATTTGCTTCTGTTTGGCTTGCATAATATCAAGTTGTGTAGTTAGTGTCCCTAATATATCAGTTTTAAAATTTTCCAATAAATTTCCAATTTCTACATGCCTTCTGTCAAAATTTTATTATCTCTTACAAACCGATCATGTTCTACCAGTTTTACCCTTGTGCTGCCTCTCAAGCTCCTGATACATAAATCAATAATGTCAGCAAAACTTTCTTGATAAATATCTCCTTTTCCCATAATGTTTAATGTTTCAATCCATTGTTCCTTCATGCCCCTTATTAATGATGTTTTTAACACATTATTAGGTAAAGGCAGTGATGCATAAAGAGATCTTTGTAGATTATACTGGAAACATTCCACATACTCCTCTAATGTTTCGTTTGGTCTAGCTATCATATGGAATATTTCGTCCTTCAATTCTCTAAACCTGTAATAGTCCTGATATTTTTTTAGAAAAGATTCTTTCATTTGATCCCAGTTATTTATAACCCCGCCACCTAATCCCATAAACCATCTTAAAGCAACCCCTTTTATTGTAGAGGGAAATAGTTTCAGTTTTTGGGGGTCGGTGGTGTAATCGTATCCCCTGCATAGTACATCAAATTCAAATAAAAATGCATCCAGGTCTTCTGATGTAAGACCATGGAATGTAGGGATATGTTGAACAGGGATTGCTTTCATAGGCACATTTGTTGCAGAATCCACTATGGGGTATTGTAATGTAAAGGTTTGGGTGTTTGGCTGGTTTTGAGCCATTGGGTCGAATATATGCCAATAACCTTCTGGGATATCTAGGAGGGTATTCCTAGGTTGAGAGGGAATGGCTTTAACAGGAATAGTTTTAATAACACTTCCTCTATCTGTGATAATGAGAGTGCCTAATGTTTGAGGAGATTGAGTTTTTTCAAAGATGATTTTTGCAGCGCTTCCCTTGTCTGAGTTGTTCAATCGTTGAGTTGTCTCAAGAGGAGATCTTGGTTCCTTGGTTTCCCCTATCTCTCCTCCTCCTTCACAAAGATTACTGAAATTCCCTTCCTGCAATAGTTTTGGAGTAGAATTTTCAATTTCTTGAAAGTCCTCCTCTTCATTTTGACTATGCACCTCAGCAAAGGCTATAGATGGTGATCTTGTGGCCTGAAGGGAACTAGTAGGCTATTTAGAAATAGGTTTCCTGGGTCCTACTGAGGGCTAAGATTCTGCTTTCTTGTAGATTTCGTGTATGAAGGTTGGTCGGCCAAGGGTCACCAGCCCCTTAGCTTTTTCTGGTTTGCGTAGAGGTTTGGAATTTTTTTCTGGCTTTTCTGCTTAGTCATGCACTCAAATTAACTACTAAATTCTACTCAAACAAAATAGCAGCAAATCTATAGGAAAGCGGGTGAAAGAACAGGGATTTTACATGCTCCACACGTAGGTTCTTACCTTCTGTTTTCAGAACCCAATTCTTCCTTAGCAAGTTCGTACACTACTCTAAAAAAAAAAGAACAAATGACTACACTCCTTCCCTGACAACGACACTAAAATGTGGAGCTATAAAAAGGGTCTCTTTCACCTCTAATTACCTCACATTAATATGTCAATCTAGGAATGTTTTTTTATTTCAAAGAGTGTCTCAGTCTGAGGCTATCATTTGCCTGAGTAATGCTAGTAGCACAGTGTTTGAAAATACAAGAGTAAACGGATGCTTGTTTACAACTTAACTACTTCGAAAGATTAAATCACACATTCAGAAGACTAAGCAATTTATCAGTCAAGGGTTCGGTAGCAATAACACATCCCTTTGGAAACTGATGGAAAATGAAATTAGAGAACAGATCATGGATCTGGGAGCCAGACAATAGATGTCAATGCTCACTACAGCTTGAGATCATTCTTCACACCAAAATAACAAATAACAAGAAATGAAACGGCAAATAAGAAATGGAACAACAATTAAGAAATGGAGCAACAAATCTGAAATGGAACATCAGTTAAGAAATAGAACAGTAACTAAGTCTAACAAGTAGTAACTCCTTAGTCTATAAGATCGAATGCATTAATCATAATCTACAGGAATCAAACGACAATCCTTCACTCTTAAGTGCGGATTGAGTAATACACACAAATGGAACAACACTGATTACTGATGAATTATGGAACAATGCTTGAAAACCATATATACACATAGCACACTTAAATAGTAATCTGATGCAGTTATCACCTCAATTAGAAAGAGTACGATTGCATTTCAAAATAGAATAGCATTGTTTATAAATTCAACAATCGCAAAGAACTTAACTTCCAAGATGAATTCTGTAATGCGAATGAACAAGTGCACAACACAAAGGCTCTGTAATGGAACAACAACAATATTTTGTAAAGGATAGCAGTATTATATCAACACCTAAAAGAACAGTAATACGATGCAGAGTCAATACAATAGTTCTGTCTTTAGAAACCTTAATAAATTAAACATAACAGAGCATGTGATGTAAACTTATAAAACACATTAGATTACCAAATAACTTCGATAAGAAAACCACACTAAAACCAAACGTAATGGTACAAGAGCAAGTGTCCTCCAGGGCCGGGCCCTTAGCCTCCAGGGGTACACCGCTTGAAGTTATTCTAGACTCAAATGAAATAGTAACCAAGTTTGTATTAATGCATAAAGTGAAATTACAATAGAACAATTCTTAATGAGACTCGATGATCAATGTTTTGATCTTAAAGGAAATTACATAAACATAACAATATCTAACTCTCCTCCCGAGCTAACAGTGCTACCCCGTTTATAAGGGTGATGACAGACATATCTAAGTGCATAAATAGATAAAACAACGATCCCTCAGGATCAAGGATCATGGATTCACCGAACTGTTAGTCCTCAGTCATTTCTTTTCTTTCCTGTGCCGAGTTGATATCTCCACTTCCTTTCCCAGGCTGATTCACTTTGATTTGCTTTGCCTTGTTTGCATACAGTCTCCCGTCAAAGGGACAGTGATTAACCCGTCCTTGTCCTTTCCTTTGGAACGACAACTTCTCGTTTTTCCTCCTTCCTGCATAAGGAAATGACAATTGTCAGAGTTTTGTATTGCATATTAATCTCACATGTTTTATTACAATTCTTTATTGTTTTCCGAGTTCATGATGCAAAAAGGTTTGTAAGTTCTAATGAAAAGACACTGAAATAATCATCAGAAACATACCTTCTTTAGTACTCCACACAAGGCTCTGGACAAAGACTCTCATCCACACATCATTTTCACTGATATCCAAGTTATCATCATAACTATAAAAAGAATCAAGGTGTTCTTCAACTATTACCCCATCTATACCAGTGAACATGGGCATATATTTATGGTATTCCCCTGCAGGCATGGCATTTAAAAGAATAGGCAAGACCAGGGGTCCATACCTAATAGCTATGATTCTTTCCATTTTTGTTGGTACTTGCTGACCTGCCATGACTAGAGTATGTATAGGGATACTGGCAGATTGAATAGTGGGGAACAATGAAATGGATGACAGAAACAAGGGAATATGATGCACTGTATGTGATGCAATCTTTGGATTGAGATCCAAAGGGGAACTAAATGAATAAGGAGCTGTATGGATCTCTGTAGGAGATTTCTCACTAGCAACACTAGGCTCTATATCTTCAAATGACACATTCTCAACTATAGCCTTCTCTTGCAGAGATACACAGGAATTCTTAGGCTTACCTAGTCCTGATGCTCCTTTCTGTGATGTTTTCTTCAACTTGACAATCTTCTCAGGGTCAGGCACTGGTTCAGCTGGTGATTTCTGGGGATTTCTCCGAGTATGCCTCACAAACTGAGCCAGAACTGTAATGTGGAGCCGCCACCAAGTAGGTCCTCCAATAGAGTCGCCAGATAGATGATTACAACCAAAAATGTGCCCAGACTTTGTCTATCATCAAAATCTAGAACTTTGTCGTCTCCCAGGGAAGCTGAGTTTCAATTTCCTCTCCCCGACAATGGCGCAATTAATGTTATCACCCTAAGAAACTCTCCTAGGTTGTATCTCAGAGATGCTCGGGAACATTACAAACTCAACAAAGTGTTGGAAATGGATGAATGGAAGTTCTGATGTATATTCAAGCTAGATAACCACTCCTATTATGCTTAACTCCAAACATGGGTGAACATCCCCAGACTACAAGGCTTTAGACCACCAATTACTCACAGTTTAAGGAATTAGGTGAACATGGAGAATACTAACCACACCAGCAGATGCACAGGACTCTGTGATGGCCGACTACAACCAGTAAAAAGGTCTACTAATCTATTTCCTAATGCACAAACAAGATGATAGTTCTCTGGTACTAAGTAAAAAGAAACTTGCATAACACATTCAATAATACATACAAGAATCTAAAACAGAGGTGGGATGACAGCCCCTCAAATGCTAAACATCAAAAGCACATGAATAAATGCATAACAGGCATAGCCTAGAATAGAGAAGAAGTGGAAAGTGAGCAATTAACAGCAAAAGAAGCTTGTATTAGCTGAAAATGAAGACCAAACACTCCAAGTATCAGAGTAGTTACAATCTCCAAAAGTTGAACGTTACATCAAAACAACAACCATCCACCATCATCACATTTTCTTTTTGGGTATATATTGAATTTGATTACAAAATTGCTCTGCTGCTCTATGCGTGGAGGGCTCATAATGGACCACCAACCACATTAATTACTTGAAAATGGGCCTCTGCTACGATCTACTGCTTCAATGAATGAACTTGATCTTCTTTTATATTATGTTGTCCTTCTTAACAGGTGGAACATTGTATGAAAGAATGCTCCATAACTGCTGAATGAATTTAATTGCTCGAGGCATGTCCTTTTCGTTCTTGCCCACTCTGCTTCTTAAATGCGGTTGTTGTGGATTAACTGCATAAGGTACTGGCAGTTGATCGTCATTGTCCTTCAGGTGCACAACATGAACAGAGTGTGTTGACTCCATGGCAGATGTACGAGTGGGCGGAGAATAGATATCAGCAGCTGGATCGCAGAGATAGACGGCAGAGGTCTCTTGGCATGGAGTATCGGGCGGAAGTGGAGGCAAAACGATTGTGAGTCGTCAGATCTTGCAGATGGACGGTGAAGATCGGCTTATAGGATCTATCGGGAGAAAACATGGACGAACAATCGTGAGCCATTGGATCTCGGGCAGGTAGATCCAACGGCTACCGGGCGGAGGATATGCATGAGGATTAATGAGTAGGGACAACAGATGGGCGATAAGTGATATTGCCCGCACTGTTTATGGGAGTCAAGCGGTAATCGTATGCGGGGTAGCAATTCCGCCAAGGAGAAGACGCATGGCGGACAGGATAAGGGTAAAACCACTTTTCCCGTGGGTTAATACACGGGTAAGTTTTGGCATCGGGACGAGCAAATACCCTTGGATCAGGAGGTTGACGATCGGACGGCGAGGGGTTTAGCGCACATGTTTTGATTGATGTGACAGAGAAGAACCAGATTGTAGGATAACGCTTCTTTTGGAGGTGCGCGGTTATATGGGTTTAAAACCTTAGCGCCCAAGGGTTTGACGGAAAGGGGCTTATGCCAGGACTTGGAGAAGAACGGAGATGGTGAGGGTTATGAGGGCATAAGCAGAGTGCAAGAAAATAAGAAGGAATCGCTGATGCAAATCTTGTATTGAGCATAAACAACCCGATTAGGCCTGCATTTGACCCCAAATGCTGAAGTATGTAGCAAAACTAACCATAACTATCACACTCCTTTTGAATTTCGTTGCCAAAATTATTACAATAATTCACGAAGAAAAACGTGATCTCATTAGAATTATAGGACATAAATTTTTTATTCATTCCACATTATAATATTTCTATTTTGTTTTGTTGTCAATTAAACTCTTAGATTTCGTGCATGTAATTATTACATGCTATAAAATTAAATTATAAGAAAATGTGTAATTGATTGAGAATATATGTATAATTTCGTGCATGTAATTATTGCATAGCAGAAAATTATATTATAAAAAACAACGTGGATATGATATATCGATAATAAATGATATTTCTATTTGTTTTGTTGTCAATTAAAAACTTAGATTTCGTCCATGTAATTATTAGAGGGTGTAAAATTAAATTATAAAAAAAATGTGTATATTGATTGAGAATAAATGTATAATTTCGTGCATGTGATTATTACATAGTGAAAACTATATTATAAAAAACAATGTATGTGATTGTAAGGGGTGAATTTACGAAAACAACAATGTTGATGTGATATTTTACCAAATATGGATGTGATATTTTATGAAAACAACAATGTTGATGTGATATTTTACCAAATTTGATTTAAAATTCAAGCATGTGAAGTGGATGTGAGTTTAAAAACGTTTGGCGAGGTATTTTAATAATGTTTGATATACCGTTTCTACAAGTGTTAGATGTGATTGCTATCAAAGGTTTTTCTATATGTTTTCTTTCGAGGTTAATTAAAAAAATATTATTATTATTATTATTTCAAAATATATTAGGGTGAATTTATTACTTGTTGTTATGAACTTTATTTAATAGAGTTGTTTTTAGTTTGATGGTTAACCTTTGGACAATTAAAGTGTTTTAAAGTTTTTAGGGTAATGAATTTATATATACAATCCAAAAATTAGTTTAAGTAACACAAATCAAGATTTCACTACAATTTTTTCTGCCAAGCATCAGAAAATCCAAAAACCACTAAAACAACTTCTTTAAAACATTATGCAACTTTATATATGTTTATATTAAAATTATAAAATTATTTTTATTAATATAATTCTAATTTTCATATATTATATATAATAATATATATAATATATATATATATATTATTAAGGTTAAGTTAAAAAATATTATTATTATATTTTAAATATATAATAATTGTAATTATATATTTTTAGAAGTTTAAAGGAAATTTTATATAATTTTAAAATTTGTGAAATTTGTAAAATATATAATTGAATATATTTAAATTTTAAATTTAAAAAAGTATTTAAAGAAGATACATGAAAATACTTATTATATTATAAATAAATTACTATAAATTATACATGTTTATACTGATATATGTTTAGATCTTGAACTTGGATAGACGGTTAAGATACTTATTGATGTGAAGTTACTAGTTCAATTCCTGGCCTTCATCGAAAAAAAAATATATTAAACACGATGAAAATATAGTCTCACCAAACATAAAAAAACAAGAACAACACTTAATAATTCAAAAAATTCGAAAACCACATTAAAAAAACATACTTATCAAATACATTGAGTTGGACATTAACATCAGCAAACAAAATATACTAAAAATATGATAAAATATACTAAAAATATGATAGTGAATTGAGTAACAATTTCCCTGAACATTGACATTAGCAAATATAGTATACTCAAAATATTAATAAAAAATTGAGTAACGATTTCCTTAATAATGTTTTAATATCCTTAACATTGTTTTAATATCAGCAATGATATAATGCATAATTAAAACAAAAAAAAAAAAAAAGCATATAAGTTGCAATCATTGTATTCCGACTCTCGTTGCTTGACTGGGTTGTTGAGTTGAGGTTACGTTTAATTCATATTTCAAAATTACTTAACTAATGCCGTACATGTTTTATGAATTAAGTAGATAATTTAAATATTATCTATAGTAATTGAATATGATTATAATTCGTAAATTGCAATATAAGAAAAAAAATAAAAATAATAGAAATCATTAAAATTCCTTATTATACCTCCCGTACTTGACCATGAAAAAAAAAATTGTAGATACTCCTAGAAATATATGATCGGACAAATAGAACGTAATGTCTTAGAGATATTTGTGACTGCCTAAACAAAATTAAAAATATTTGTGACTGTAATGTTATTCTTTCGCTATTTTTAATGATATTAATGCTACGGATTGAATTTAAATTAAACAAGTAATTTTTTTATTATATTAATGAAGTAAAACCACCTCAATATAACGGATTAGACTTGTGTAGTAATAAAAGTGTATTATCAAAACCATTTCTTCTCGCTCATAACCATAAACCATATTTTTCATAATTGTAGTTGCAATATGAGGAATAATGCAATCATAAAGCAAAATATTTGGAGAAGATAAAGGGAAAATGAACTCCAATTTTGGTATTATTAGTATCATTTCATTCCCTTGCCATCTATTGATGGATGGAGGTAGAGTTGGGATTAAGAAAAGGTCCTTAACTTAACTAAGGAGTATTATTAGTTGGTATCTTATGTGTAGGATATACAGACATAGTTGGTATCTCATGTGTAGGGTATACGGATAACATAGACATTGTAACTATTATTCAATGATAAATTCGGTATGTAACATGAAAATAATAAATAGAAATAAATTTTGCAAAAAGTTTATAGGGGACGTCTTTTATTACTTTGT
>APFE030020299.1:185153-228722 GCA_000404065.3 Pinus taeda | reverse complement strand
AGTGATATTATAGTCTCAATTTTACATTTATTTCCTACCTAATCTATTAATAACTTAAAGTCTCCCAACATTTATAAATATTTTTCTATTATTTTTTCATAAAAATATAAAATTGCTAAAACATAACTATTCATTTACTAACAACATAATTCAAAATAATATAATGTGTTGATAAGAAAAAACAATGTCCCTCCATTATAAATCTTTATAGTTCTTTGGTATGCCCCTAAGTCAACATGTCTTTTCATAATTAACTATGTGTTCCTTTAATATTATATAATGTTGTTTTCTCAAACTTTTTTCACCAACTTTTAATAGCTAACTTGATTTATGATATTAAATATTTTTCTTTCAAACATTTCTACCTACCTTTAAAGTCTCTCTCTCTCTCTCTCTCTCTCTCTCTCTCTCTCTCTCTCTCATGTGCTAAGCGGTTGAGTTGTTGGAAGGAATGGAGTTGCAGTAATATAGTTGGGCTGAAATTTTGGATTTGATAGGGGACGAAATTCTCAGTTATTGTTGGCCTAAAGCTGTTGGAAAATAATTATAATGAAGTTTGTTGAATCGTATTGAAAGAATGAATTGGTGGAGGATGAAGGTCTTTAGGTCTAGGGCCTTGGTCTATCTCAACATGAATTTTCTGGTGGAAGAGTTTAACTTGGTTTTCCCCTATAGAGGGCTTTTAGCCTTTGTAGAGTGCCTACATCTAGTGTCTTGATCATCATGTTTTTATTTTGATAATTGCTTAATGAAATAAATATAAAATAAAAACATAAGAAATTTAACAGGAATTCAAAGATATCACAAGCAATTATCAACATAAGAAAATATTTATGTCTTTCTGATTTTCTAACACTAACTCCATGCTTGGAGAGTAACTACAAAAGACAAGAGGTAGTATCACTTCCTCAAAGAATCAAGGATTTCATAGTGTTGCAAGTTGAGGTTATGTTGGTTCACCACACTTATGGAGCTTCTAGAGATAGTCAATTGAAGGGTCGAGTAACAATATATAGTTAGTAAAATGATCACCTTATAGGACAATAGAAGTGTCATAAGGTTTGTCAAGTAACCAACTACAAGACAGTGATCGATTTGGGCCATCAACTAATCGGCATGAATATAGTTGGTGAGATAGTATGGATTAATCGAAAATAGTCGTAATGGTCAAGCCTCATCATTGTGTTATTATCGAAAGACATAAAATTCACAAGTACACAATATGTACAATAATCGAGCTTGGAGCAGACTCTAATACAAATAATGATAGGACAAATCCTCCAAATACCCAAATACATTCACACATACCAAATGACTTGTCATGCTTAATAAATACATGGTCTTTTTATATACCTATCAACACATTACACTTGTGGTCCTGTAATTATTAGGATGACCTTATTACATATACATTTACATATTAAAAGTATGCTTAATCCCATACACTCACCCCCTTTGGTCACATTGTATACTCTTATGCAATATAAGCCCACCTTGGGGTTATTTTGATGGTGCTGGACCCACCAACATGTCAAGGGGATCTCCCCAGTAAGAAGTCCCAATAAGACCTCAGACCGTTTGGTGTAGGAGTAGGAGTCCCAGCAGTGGATCGTGCGGTAATGCCTTGACCGCAATTTCGCAAGGAGGCAAGTAAGATAACTCTGTTGGTAGTAAGGGTGTGACCACTGCAATGAGTCAATGAAGGTGCCTGAGAGGTTCTAACATAGGTGGGTTGAGATGAGTGCGCCCCTTGGAAACATGTAATAGTATTTGGATGGGAAGGGAACACATGAGCGAAGATTCATCACAAAGTTGGAAAACAAGTTAGCTGGCAATCCAAAGTGATAGCTAAACCAACAACACATCTGCAACAACATTCATATAATTGCATACAAAACAGTTCATACACAACTACATAAGTTAAACAACATATATTGCTACAGCAATTGGAACAACCCAATTACAATAACAACATATGCATGAAAACATGTTGGCTCTTATTATATAAAGAAGTGTAAATTCCAATCATATAATACATCCATGTAAACCCACTAGCCCCAACAGTGGAATGTTACAGCCACATCTGCGAGCTCCACCAAAGAGATGAACTAGCTTTGTGTAGTGGAAAAGTCAAGGTGCATTACAATATTGTCCAAGCTCTTTGCAAGATAGTCTTATCGAAAGCTTGGCTGACCAAAAGCCTATACAATGAGTTATGAGGGACTATTTATAGCAAAGCGTGGGGTGTCCCTTGACATTCCCCTTTGTTACTGTTCAAATAACCTCATGACTCTTCACCTACTCTATGACAGTTACATCCACTACTGACACTTGAATTAAGCTTAACATGACTTAACATTACAATGCACATGTACCCATGTGAACACAACTGGCTTGAGCAAGCCAAACTAAACATCACTCCCACTCAAACAACCATGGAAGTCCAACTTCTCAACATCTTCATGTTGATCAACACTAACATACTAATGCCAAGATCTTTAGTCCTTGATGGTGTCTGTGTGTTCCATGGTGACATCTATCTGAAACCTGACCCTTGCTTCCATAATATACAGGTACACTGCTCGAGCTTCTCTGCCCAAGCCATCTAAAAGCGTGTGCATCATTGTCTTCAAGGTCCTTGGACAAGCAACATACTTGTGCATGATGTCTGCAGTGATGGGCAAGTCTGGGCTGGTGGCAATGCGCATCAACTTGTCCAGGTACAAGCCAAGATCAGGTTGTACCTGTTTCTTTGTCTTCACCTGGGTGAGAGTTCCAAGTGATGGGATCACATGTGTGCACACCAAAACATCCATACTCTTGAATACTCATGCATGGGAAACTTGTATGATAGTGATGAACTGTGGGAGCTCTTCATAATTCCAGATTTGACACTCGATACCTCCTTTCAGCTCGACCACATTGACCCTCATCATCTTAGGCAAGTGAAGTGGGGCTCCCTTGTACTTCATCATCCATTTTTGCATGTCACCAACATTAGCATGAATTTTCATCAAGATACGTTCTCTTCTAGCACATCGCTACTACCATCCGTTGAGATGGACGACTGCCTTGTGTACGGTACCAAAATTGGATTACAATGCTCATATAACTATGTAAAGAGAGAATACTTCATCTAGTATTGCCTTCTTCAATTCAACTCGCACAGACATTGTCACCAAGACTCCTCTTTGCTTGGTCATTTGTAGTTCCTTTGCCATTGGCTCATTCTCAGCTATTAGGAAGCAAACACTTGAGCTAATGGCTTCATCATACACTCTGGTTGCATTGGCTAAGGCTGTTGGATGTTTTCACACATCAGTCATGATCAATCATTCTTAAACTTGCGTAGGAGATGTTTGATCCTCCAGATTTGATACTCTGCAAGACTACACAACTCTATGTTGAGATTCACCGAACAAGATGTTGTGTATGTCTTCTTTTGGCTAATCACCAAGGATCTTAGTGCCTCCTTGGTCATTCGAGACTTGCTCATCATTTGGATGCAGTGAAGTGGGTGAGGTGACCTCTTTGTGGTGAGGCATGAGGTCGGTGTCCTGTTCCAACTCCTGTTTCTCCATGTCTGCATCCAACTACTGAAGTGCTTGTTCTATCTCATGATTGAAGTCTTGCCCCTTTGATGGTTCACCCTGTTTGCCTAATGCCAACTGTTCAGATGAATCAACTACCTGTATGGGCATTGTTTCATCTTTTCGCGCATGTTGCACCCCCTTTTGTGTCTATTGTTGTTGCACTTCCATCTCCTTTTTGTGCAGCGCTTGTTCCTTTCGGAGTTTCTCCCTCAGCTCATGGAACTCCCTCTCTACTTCTTCCATTCTCTTCTTATCCTTCTGTATTCACGCAATTCGCTAGTCGCGATGCTGTCTCTTTTCCTCTATAGCCATACTTTTTTTCTCTACAAGTGGATCTGCTTGAAACTTGCAGCTTTGCTCCTCCTCCATGTGATTGACAATCTTCCTCTTACCTTTCTCGCACACTGGTATGCTTTCCTCTGCTACTACTATTGCTACTGTTGGTGCTCTTCGTGATGTTGCTTCATGTTGCTTCACTAACCACTCTGCAATGAAGTCAACCGATTCATTGGGTCTGGAGAAATTGTTGCAATATTTCCATGGGTCCTCCTTGGCCTAATGACACGCCCCATGGATCTAGTTGAACTGAACTCTCGTGTAGTGATCTTTCACAATGAAATGTGGGTCATACGGATCGTAGCTTCGGAGGTCAAATGGGTACTTCTTCATCATTTCTTCTTCGACATCCTCTTGCTTGATTCTCCGTATCTCATATAACCCAATCTACAATGGAAGAATAGGCCAAGGGGTCTTCTTCTTCCGATTCAATCCAGTTGTCAATCTTATCGAGATGTGATATGTTACTTCCTGCATGACAACTACGTCCAAGGTGAACTTCGAAAGAGCATGTGGAGGATTCTCTGCGCTGAACATTCGGATGAAAGTGTCTGACAGTGAGGCATGCCAATCTGCAATGCCTATCAATGCCTCCATTACTTCCTTGTTCGAATATCATCTTGTACTCTCAGGTGAAAAAATGATCAGATAGCCATGTGATTACTCCTTTGAAGCTGCATTCGGACAACAACTTGAAATACGTGTTCACAGCAGTCTCCAATGGTGACCATGCCCACTCCAAGCCTGGGAAATCCTGTCGAACACAAAATGCATCTAACATGTAGGCAGACATGTAAATATCTGCATGCATATCTTGGGGTGACTACTAAGCCTTCGTTACTTGTTCCTTCAGCTGATGAGCTAGTGTGCCAAACTAGTTACATGGTTTTCCTTCTCTAGCCAATTGGTCTAGTGCAACCATCCAACTCTGTGGGAATATTTTCATGCTTGATTGTCCATACAGTTGAGAAGAAAATATGATCAAGTATTGGTACGCCTTCCTCAGTATATGTTTCTTGTAGATTTGGTTAGGTGTCAACCTAAATTAAGCTGGATCCTTTACCCAATTCTTCAAAATGTCTCCGGAGTTAGCACTGTTGTTAGGTAAGCTGAATATAGTCTTTAGGACAGTCACGGGCTCTGACATCTGATACATCTCATCATCATCTCATTCCCAGAATGTTGCAATCTTTGTCCCACTGACACTACTCAAGTTCATCGTCTTGAGTCAATGTGAGAGATGATCCAGTGTATCATGTCCACGCATGGGAACACGGGATATCTGCATGCAATCCGATACAAGCCAGACTTGTGAATGTTCACGTACACCTGGCTATCTTTGAGGTCTTCCCAAAAGTGCATACAAATGTTTCATTGACATATTTCCACTTCAGTTTGATGTCCTTGTCTATATACAGCTTTGTATCTTCATAGATCGGCAGACTAGAGGACACGTGCTCAACTGTTGCTCCAGCTGCATTTCATTAGTGTCCTGTGATCCCATTTTCTTGGAAGACATTGAGACAAATGAACATCTGAAAGATCTGGAGACAAGAAACATGCATGGCAAGAAATCTGTCAGTGGAAACAAAGAAAATTCAGGGAATGAAACAACACATGCCTGGGAAATTGATAGCAAGATTGCACAATTTCTTCTGGGAGGCTGGGTGAATGGCTGCCAAAACTACACAAAAGAAAGTCTAGGTTTTCTAGGATGTAGGACTGGCTACTGGATCTATGCAACACGCAATCTAAACTATTTGTTGGCTGCTCGGATTGCGCAATGCACAATTCCAGTTGGGAGTGAGTGCAGGCTCAGGGATTGCAATGCGCAATTTTTTAAGCCAACAGTCACCGACCCTTAGAAATGTGCAAAATAGTTATGGATGGAAGTGTTGGGAAGAAATATGCATTTCTGGAGAGGAAGGCAGAGCCTTCCTTCCATAAATTTCACAATGTAGTCTCAGTCAAGGCAAAGGTCGATCCAAGGTCGGTTTGACTCACCGATGGGAAACTGAAAGAAAATAAGACAGTGAATGCATGCAACGCTAAGTGATAGTAGAAGTGATTGACAATGCATGCATGGTGATTCCCAACTCTCTCTTATTTCCACAGTGCTTCTAAGAAAAAGATTTTATGCCTTCACTGTTGGAGGGACAACCACGTTGCCTTTGAATCATATGGAGAAACAAACTTTTGATGTCTCGTCAATTTGAAAAACTGGAGGTCAAACTCGCATCATCGGCTACTAGTTGTTAATCGAATAATTGCAACAAAACTATCATTCAACGTTCCTCTGATTTCTAACATACAACAAGACCAATAGAACTCAAACTCTAGGAACAATAACAACAAGGACCTAATTGAAATAAACAAGCTCTGCCTCTGAAGTCCACGATCAAATTATGCATTTTAGGAGCAGATTTTACCAAAACAAATCACCCATTTTCCTTGCACTTTCAAAGAAATTAATATGCATAAAATTTGGAAAGGGAACATCAAATCTTGGTCACCTACCTCAAATTTATATATTGAAAGACGTGATATAACATCAAAAAATTGCTCACTAATTTCTCTCTCTCTTAGCAATTCACCTTCTAATTTTTTTTTTTTTTTTCTTCTTAACTCCATTGATTACAACAATCTGGTGATGTCTTGGCCCTTTGTGACTCCTGATTATCTATTGACCTTGACTGTATTAAACGGTGATACAAGATATGAACATGAATCTTCCACCATCGCTCAACAACAACAAGACCATCAGTTCAACCTTTTTTATTATTGTTAGGGAAACTTTTGTCTACGAGATTGATTACAACGTGAGCCTTTTATAGTGGAAACACAAAAGAAATATTTTTCCAAGATTTCATGAAAATATTTGAATTAGAACTCCTCTTGCCCAATGCTCTGGATGGCCACAAGACTAGTGGCTCATTTTATTTGACATATCAGATTAACCTCCACTCTGATACCACTGTAAGACAATCAAACTGGAAACCAAATAAACTGTATATTAATGATTTCAATCAATGATATACAATGTGTACATATTAATACATACAAGAAATAGTTGAATTAGTTTTAGGGTCTTTTTGGACTCCAATAACTAGTCAAACTAACACAAGCTTAATCCTGAGGATTAGCTATCTAATAGTGAAACCATGGGAATATGAAACAAAACTTTTATTTTTATCGCTCAAATGACGTCTTTTTCTTTTGTAGAGAAAAATTGATTTGAAATGATGTATAATTTTTTATTTAGTATTAAATTATTTTTTAAATTAATTTCTAAAAACATGTTAATTAATATTTATGAATAACTTGTAATAACAATTACTTTACATTAATTTAACAACTAAATTGTAACTATCAAAATTATATAAATCAAATCACTAGTAACTATACATGGATATCAAAACACTTATTTTCTAATCAAAATACTTAGTTCCTAAAATATTTAGGCTGACAATAAAATAAAAATCATTTAAAAATTTATGTATTAAATTGATTGAATTTTTTTGTGCGTTTGAATAAAAACCAAGAATAAAGTTGCAGTGGGTTAAACCACTTTAACAAAATTCACACATTAACATTTGGCATGGTAATTGAGACCAATCTTCTATGTTTCTGTAATATTCCTATTGTAATAAATCGATGTAAAATCAAAGTTACGAATTAGTTATTAAACTAATTCTTGATTTTCATAAAATGGAATGATGATAGAGGATCAATGGTGGAAATATATGAATCGTGTATTAAGTCATGGACGGTGACAAGTCTGGGAAGGGAGTTTTTTATAAGTCATGGTTTGGTTTTCTTGGAGGGTACTTTCTATTGTTTGAAGTTGCAACTTATGGAGCTGACCATCGCCAATTTGGGGTTTTAGCATGAGTGCATCCTCTGTGTCGTCTTTATTTTTTGTACTGTTTCATAAACTATTGAACACTTCACCAATGACTCGCCTAATCATCTACCGGACGCGAATTTCTTGTGGCAGGGTGCATAACCGTCCAAGATGTGGTGCGAGGGCAAGATTCATGGAGGCCATTTCTGCTACCTGTCAGGATGGGGTGCTGACTGTTACGGTTTCGAAGCTTCCTTGGCTGGAGCCGAAGAAACCTAAGACTATTGAATGCCACAGTGTTTTTCTCTGGTTTTGAAGATATTATCCAAATATATTACACCATCAGATAAGTAATTGCATTCTTTATAGAGAACAATAAGTTGTTTTTTATTGAATGGCTGGAAAATATCATGTGGTTGCCTTTTGTAGTTAAAGATTAAATGTTTTATATGTTTCCCTAATAAGGAAATTTTTTTAATGCATGCAATAAAAGATTGATTATTTTATATGTTTTCTTGGTAAGGAAAATATGTTAATGCATGCAATAAAATATTGATTGCTTTATATGTTTTCTTGGTAAATAAAATATGTTAATGCATGCAGTTAAAGACTAAATGTTTTATAAGTTTTCTTGGTAAAAGAAAATATTTTAATGCTTTTAAAAGATTGATTATTTTATATGTTTCCTCTTGGTAAAGAAAATAGGGTTTTTACTAGAACAACCTAAAGAGGGTTTTTACTTGAATAACCTAAAGAGGGTTTTTATTTAAATAACCCTAGTATGGGTAATTCAATATATTAATACATGTAGAATAAGGATAAATATTCCTCTTGTAAGGAAAATATTTTAGTGTATGTAGATAAATATTGAATAATATATATATTTTCTTGGTAGAGAAAATATACTACTACATGTAGTTAAAGGTTGTTATTACTATATCTAGGAAAAGATGATTATCATATATATTTGCAAAATTAAAAGATAAGTAACATTTATTGTCTTTATATAACATGCATAAGTAAGAAAAGATAGGATGAATTCTCTTTTCATAAAAGGGATTTCGTAGTCCTTTTCCTAGAAATGAATATAGATTAGAGAGGGTAATTGTGAAATATTCTTACGGGTAGAGAGTTCTCTTGAAAATCAATACTTAGACATGAGAAAGTATTTTGTTGACTTTCTTGAAAATAATATCGATGTTAACTTTCTTGAAAATATTAATCTCTTGAAAAGATTGTCTTACTAGATGAGTTGGTTTCGAATTCTTGATTTTGGTGCATAAAAGGTTAAGTTAACCTTGTTATTGTTTCTTGATTTTTAAGCATAAAGATGGGTATCTATAATAATTCCTTGGAAGGGAAGCATCAGAAAATTACATATAGGAAGATATAGAAATTAGGTTACTGGGGTATGTTACAAGTGGTATCAGAGCTAAAGGTTGTAGCACTAGTGCCTTTGGGCATTGGTAAGCATAAAAGGAAATGGAAGCAAGGGGAAGGAAGAAAGCCCTGCGGTAGGGATAAACAGAGAAGGGAAAAAGAATCGCTAAGTTTGGTGATGACTAGATAACGCAGGCTTTGAGTTCCAAAATCTTGCAGAAGACGCTAAGTTTGGTGATGACCAAATAGCGCAGGCTTTGAGTGCCAGAATCTTGCAGAAGACGCTAAGTCTAGTGATGACCAGATAGCACTTGATGTGCATATGAATATTCCTTTGACCATGTTTAAGGAGTTCAAAAATGGTAACTAAAGTGTGTTGATGTTAATGATTTTCGTAATGTATTCTTGAAGTCTTTATTCTAAAATGGTCACATAGTAGTGTTAAGATAGTTGTTGCATCTAACATTAAGTGGTAACTCTGGTGCATGTGTGACACTCAAGCGATCATGCTTCTAATTGCATAAGTAGAGGAATTGCTTCTGATAAGGGTAGTTTAATTAGTTAGTTATGCATGTTGAACCAAGGGTGGGCAGAACACCTTGATTATTCTTTAATTATATTAATGATGCATAGCCAATGCTAGCCATAGTAAACATAAGATAATACTCCATTAATGACGGTGTGGATTAAGATAATAGACTATGGGAAATTGGAAATGTTTAGATTGTTAACTCAACTATTGTTGACATTTATACATTAATGAATAATTGCATATGCTTTTATACATGACAATATTGTATGCATGAAAATTTTTGGAAATTG
This sequence comes from Pinus taeda, assembly GCA_000404065.3. Lineage (NCBI taxonomy): Eukaryota > Viridiplantae > Streptophyta > Pinopsida > Pinales > Pinaceae > Pinus > Pinus taeda. The sequence goes on along the minus strand of APFE030020299.1, from coordinate 218,747 downwards.
AATACTTGTTAAATGATGCATATGTATAACTAATGTTGGTGATGGGTTTAAGTAGTGGTAGCTTAATGGCAACAAGAAAAACTCATCACGTAAAATGTTGCAATGAGAATTGCAATCATAAATGAGAAAGAAGAATGTTATATTATATGCATGAATTGTGTTATTTGGGAAATCTGAATGCATACAACATGTATGATAGATATGTTTCTCATCAATCTAGATGTTGTGGACCGATGTTGAGGGTTAAGTGTAAATGCATGGTGTACATGCGTGTTTATTTGTTAATGATAATGTTCATATGGTTCATTATGTAAATTACTTTGGGAAAGAGTAATAAAAGAGAAATTTAACATGCCTGATAGTTGCAGACAGTTGGGAAAGGCTAGAATGCCTTGGGTTGATGGTAGTTACCTACTTGGAGGGGTTGATGGTACTTGTCTACCTGGATTTAATGCCTTGGGTTGATGGCAGTTACCCTCCTGGAGGGGTTGATGGTACTTGTCTGCCCGAATTTAATGACTTGGGTTGATGGTAGTTACCTACCCGGAGGGGTTAATGGTACTTGTCTGCCTAGATTTCCTCTCCCTAGAGATAAATTATCTCAATAAAGGAAAAAGAGTTGGCGAATATGGTGAAGAGGGTAGCCTGAGGCAACTCTATTGATTTGGAGCTTGTTGGAGGAGGCCCAAAATTCCTCATAGAAGGGACGTTGTCAAAGGAATAGGCAGGACACTGACAAGAGGAATCCTATATTAGACCCGATGTGGTCATTCGAATTCTTGAGCTGGTTGGCCAGTGGAATTCCATGTTGGACCTGGTAAGGTCGCCATCAAAGAAATTGTTTGGATGTGAAAATGACTCGATCTGGTTGTGGAAACCAGATCCCATGGGTTGGGAATTCTTTAGCCTATTTTGGTTCTCATAGCTAAAGGAATTAAATAATCATCTATATGTTATGTTAAAAATGAATTTTACATATAGTTGTGTAAAATATGTTATGCACATTCAACATGAAATGAGCTTAGTGCTCAATAAGGAGTTACTAGAAATTTTAATTCCTTTATTGTATTACTAATCTTGTGAACGTCATAGTAGGGGCTACGGTGATTTTCACTTGATGCAGTGATTGACTGTTTTGGTGATTGGAGATATATGTTCTCTCTTAATACTTTTAGAAGTACATGTCGATGACATTAGTAAGAGCTAGCACAATGTGCACATGATGCAGTGATTTATCATTTTGATGATCAGTGTTCATGCTCTTAAGTACTTGCAAAAGTACTGTGAATTAAATATCATCTAACATTGCAACAATTGATTGATAGTTAAAACTATTTCATTTGAATCAGAATATTGTGACTAATGCGATTGAATTTGTTAGCCATATATTATAGGATTACTTACGATGGAGGGCTGATGGGTTGTCCAACCACTATTAAAATGCTTAAATGAAAGTGCTCATGATTTTCAAGAGTAGATGGTAAGTAATGCTAATTTGACATAGAGAATTGTTTATTATGAATTTGAATAAGGATCAAGTAATGGAAATGAAAACTTGCGTATTTTTGTAGTTATGAATGCTTATGACTATTGATCTTTCTTATGTTATAACATTACTATTTTTTTTATTGCCATTTCTTGGAATGAAATATTTGATTTTAAAGAGGAAGGATCACTTTTTGTGCGGTTTAGATGGTTATATCATGAGTAAAATTAATGTTCCAGCAAGAGATGAACACCGAGGATGGTGTTCTTGATAAGGGGGGGAGTATGTAATATCCCTATCGTAATAAATCGATGTAAAATCAATGTTATGAATTAGTTATTAAACTAATTCTTGATTTTCATAAAATGGAATGACGATAGAGGATCAGTGGTGGAAATCTATGAATCATGTATTAAGTCATGGACGACGACAAGTCTGGGAAGGGATTTTGTTATAAGTCATGGTTTGGTTTTCTTGGAGGGTACTTACTACTTTTTGAAGTTGCAACCTATGGAGCCGACCATCGCCATTTTGGGGTTTTAGCATGAGTGCATCCACTGTGTCCTCTTTTTTTCTTGTACCATTTCCTAAACTATTGAACGCTTCACCGATGACTAGCCTAATCATCTATGGGACAAGAATTTCCTGTGGTGGGGTGCATAGCTGTCCAAGATGTGGTGCGAGGGCAGGTTTAGTGGAGGCCATTTCTACTACCTGTCAAAATGGGGTGCTGATTGTTATGGTTTCCAAGCTTCCTTGACCGAAGCCGAAGAAACCTAAGACTATTGAATGTCACGGTGTTTTTCTCTAGTTTTGAAGAGATTATCCAAGAATAATAAGTTGTTTTTTATTGAATGGTTGGAAAATATCATGTGGTTGCCTTTTGCAGTTAAAGATTCAACATTTTATATGTTTCCTTGGTAAGGAAAATGTTTTAATGCATGCAGTAAAAGATTGATTATTTTATATGTTTTCTTGGTAAGGAAAATATGTTAATGCATGCATTAAAAGATTGATTGTTTTATATGTTTTCTTGGTAAAGAAAATATGTTAATGCATGCAGTTAAAGACTGAATACTTTATAAGTTTTCTTGGTAAAAGAAAATATTTTAATGCATGTAAAAAATTGATTATTTTATATGTTTCCTCTTGATAGAGGAAATAGGGTTTCTACTAGAATAACCTAAAGAGGGTTTTTACTTGAATAACCTAAAGAGGGTTTTTACTTAAATAACCCTAGTATGGGTAATTCAATATATTACTACATGTAGAATAAGGATAAATATTCCTCTTGTAAAGAAAATATTTTACTGTATGTAGATAAATATTGAATATTATATATATTTTCTTGGTAGAGAAAATATACTACTACATGTAGATAAAGATTGTTATTACTAAGCCCCAAGGGTTAGCACAATCGGTCAAGTCGAGGCCTCGCCAATGGGAGGTCACAGGGTCGAAACCCGAAAGCTCTCGGGGTTAGGTCTGTGGTGACCGAGGGGTGGACCCCCTTCGGGTGGGGTCCTCCCAGATTTCTTGAACCTGGACGTAGTGGACTCACTGACCAAGGCTCGCGAACTAGTAAGAAAAAAAAATAAAAAAATTGTTATTACTATATCTAGGAAAATATGATTATTATATATATTTGCAACATTAAAAGATAAGTAACATTTATTGTCATTATATAACATGCATAAGTAAGAAAATATAGGATGAATTCTCTTTTCGTAAAAGGGATTTCGTAGTCCTTTTCCTAGAATTGAATATGGATTAGAGAGGGTAATTGTGAAATATTCTCATGGGTAGAGAGTTCTCTTGAAAACCAATACTTAGACATGACAAAGTATTATGTTGACTTTCTTGAAAATAATATTGACGTTAACTTTCTTGAAAATATTAATCTCTTGAAAAGATTGTCTTGCTAGATGAGTTGGGTCAAATAATTTAATTTGGTGCATAAAAGGTTAAGTTAACCTTTGTAATATCCCCGTCAAGTAAAACAATAAATTTTTTTTTTTATTTATCTACAAGATTTACCATACCTCACCTTTATTGTTGTTTTTGATATGGTTTATCTGTATAATATTATAATATAATTTATATATTATTAATATATATAATATATATTATTTATATTATATATATATATAATATATAGTCATGGCTTCTGGTAATACAGGAATTGTTTATATTTACTTGCGTTAAAATTTATGCTGTGACGACAACGTTGTATCCATAACTCGCGTCAATAGTTGATTTACACATTAACCAGTTCATATATTTGGCTGGAAATGCGTGTATGCATTGATAGTGATTGTCCCAGCTCGTAATCCTCGGGATCCATCCAAGTACTGTGATGTTTTAATGCGTTTTTAATGATGGCAATACGCATAGATATTATATGCTGTTTCCAATCATGAAATTGGAAATTGAACTCTACGGAAACTAGTCCTTAGACTTTCCCGACCATCGACCTGGGTGTGATTAGGGTTACGGCCTCCACTTGGCGCATGATTATGCAGCTGGACAGCCTCCAAGCCACGCTGCCAGGCTGCTTCATTACTTCGGCTGCTCGACCGAGGTTTAAACTTAAATGTAGTGAGTATGGCGCATTCCATAATTCAGAATAGCGGTAACCCCTCCTGCTCATCCGATGGTAGGAGTGGGAAGCCCTAGATCAACGATCATCAATCCTCTAGGTGGCGTCATATGGTTTATGGGTATTTCATATGTGATGTTTCTCATTTACCACAGATTCTTCAGCAGAGTTACTCTTGGCTCTGGTAATACATTACAATGCAGCCGAGCTCCGTCACTGCATACCAATATGCAAGGAAGGCTCCGCCTTCCGACTACTAGGGTATGACATCCTCTCTACCAATAACACATATGCGTTTTCTTTTTCCTCTGTTTAATATTACGCATATGCAGTTTTTTTATTAACACAACGTTGTTTCATTTACAATGTTTTTTTTTTGTTTGCAGGTGATGAATTTGATTTCGGGCTCCACGTTCGATGATAGCCTCACAGCCAGCTCTCCTTCCAGGTGAGTGATGTTTCCACACTGAGCATTATTTCTTCTATTATGATAAGGATTCTGTGAACGTCTAAAGTCCTTCTTTTCCTGACAGGCTGCCCGCCTTCGCTTTGGTCATGAAGTCTGTCCGTTGCTCATTATTTGTCCTCGGTGAAACTTATGCAAGCATTTTATTTTTGTTTTTCTCTCTTAATGTCTTCATGGCGAGGAACTGGGTTCCGCCCAGGCAGTTTCCTTATGAAGCCCTACTGGAAAACTATGCCGGCTCCTAATGCAAAGTATTATGATTTTCAGGGCGGAGGGTTATCCCTACGGTGAACCCCTGTAATGTTTAATGTGTATATTGATTTTGAATTTACCAGCTGTACGAAACTATTTATCGATTGGTTATATGTAGATGGATTTTGTAGGACCGTCTGGTCCGTACATTTATTTTCCACAGTGTTACTTGATACATATTCTCTTAACTGTTCTGATCCTTGGAAGTCTTTTATGGAAGTAATATTATCACATTTTGTCTGATTGTGAATATCCATGCGCGCTCTCAATTTCTTTTTTAAAAATGAAGGCACCGCCCTCGACTGTAAACCCTTGTCGACAAGTTTATTTTTAACTTAATTTAATATATCTTTTTTATGTTGCCTCGAAGTTCTGGTTACATCAATGTTGTCGGCGTTCCGGCATGCATACTACCCCTATGAGGCCGACAACATAGAGGTCTTCTCCACTCTACGAGTTACCTTTCTATGAGGTTACATACTCGGTACGAGTGGGGAGGGTTTTACGCCCTCTGATATATTATTGATATATGGTTCTTTTCTAGATCTTGTATCCATACCGCCAATTTCATGCTATCTTTACCAGTGTTTATAAAATTTACAGATGTTAGATTCGTAAATGATTTGGGTTAACCTACGCTTGTTATAGCCATGATATATATGTATATATCGGTCTATTTTTATTCCTCTGTAATGCACTGTGGAGTAGTTTTTCTGACAGTTATGGTAATACCTCAAGTATTATTTCTTTTCTTTTACATTCACACAGGTTCCAGTTAATGCAAGCAAAAATCTTGCCATTTGTTTTATGTTGTTACGATTTGTACTAACTCAGTTATTTCCTCTGAGATTTCTAACATCGCTTCTCTTTAACTGTTATGACTGATATGTTTATAACATACACAGTCTGTCGAAATCCCATTTATTTCGTACTCTAACTGTTACGAAATTGTTCATAATTATAGCATGTACAGTTTTCATAATCGCAACTATTTCATACTCTAGCTGCTATGAACTTGTTTATCATTTAGCATGTTCAGACTATCAAAAATATCAGCTATTCCATACCTGGATAGAGGCAAACCTCTTAGTGCGCTTGTCTTCCACCCGACCTTAGGAGGGTCCTCCTCGACCTTCCACCCCCAAGCACTCTTGCAGAACTTATGATGTCTACAAGTCCTCTACTATTATCAGAGTTACAATATCTGGTCCTTACCAGGCGTAGATGTTCAGGGAGGCTTCAACCTCTCAGCAAGCATTATCTGATCCTCACTAGACGTAGTGATTTTATCTTGCTCTCCAGAGCAATTCTTTTCTCTCTCCCTCTTTCTATCTGGTCCTCACCAAACATAGCAACCTCCTTTTGTGGGAGTCTCAACTGTCTCCAGAAGTAGTTAGGTTTCTCCCTCTTCTTTGACAGATGTCATATTTTATTTTTAAATGCATTTTTTTATAAATCTTTCTCTCATAAAGAAAACTATGTCCATTTCCAGTTGCTTTCTTGCAACCATATTCAAATGAAATCAATCAACAATTTAATTAACATGATTAGTTAAACAGTCATAACCATCATAGTTACTCAATTTCACTAGCATAATCATAGTTACTAATTAAATTTACTGTCTTTTACTTACAAAACATTATCGATTTTACCAGGGGCGTTACATCTCCCCCTCCTGAAATTCAACATCGTCCTGATGTTGTTCACCCAAAAAAAGTTTAGCATAAGCTTCTTTCATATTCTGTTCATCCTCCCAGGTGGATTCATCCGGTCCGAAGTGCTGCCACTACACTTTAACCTGGATGATGGCTCGTTTCCGCAGCACGACCCTTCTCCGATCGAATATGCTCACTGGTTCGACCAGAAATTCTCCTTCCGGTTCCACCTGAAACACATAATATCTTGATCAATCTTATTCTTAACAACTGATTTATTTTGTGCTATTCTAGGCACATTCTTTACCTGAATGTCTTGCCAACTAATTATGTTTTTAGGGTCATAGATGTATTTCTTTAATACTGATACATAGAAGACGTTGTGAACTCTAATGTGGCTAGGTAGGGCTAGTTGGTAAGCCACTGGCCCAATCCTAGCCAGAATCTGGAAGGGTCCACAAAAGCAGGGTGCTAATTTGGCGCAACCGCTCCATTGCAAGGTGCTTTTCTTTGCCCGAATTCTTACATATATATGCTCTCCTACTTGAAATTCCTTGAAATTCCTCTTCCGATCCGTGTAACGTTTTTGTCTGTCTTGGGCCACCTTCAAATTGGCCCGCACTTTCTTAACCATTTCTTCCATTTCCTTTAGCATTTCTGGTCCTAACACAAGTTTGTCTTCAGGCCCACCCCAACTGGATGGTGTACGACACTTTCGTCCATAGAGTACTTCAAATGGACTCATCTGCAAGGATGCATGATAAACATTGTTATATGCGAACTCTACTAAATGTAGATATTTTTCCTGTCGACTTGGTTGTTGCATCACATAAGATCTCAGCATGTCTTCCACTGCTTGGTTTACCTGCTCTATTTGTCCGTCGGTTTGCGAATGATAAGCGGTACTGACGTTTAGTTGAGTTCCCAAACCCTCAAATAGAGTTCTCCATAAAGCTGATGTGAACTTAACATCACGATCAGATATTATGGTTTTGGGTAAACCATGGAGCCTAAAGATATTCTGCATAAAAATATTTTCTATTTGCGCTGCCCTGTACGTGGACTGTACTGGGATGAAGTGAGCCGATTTACTGAGTTTTTCCACCACAACCATGATGGATTCATTGCTCTTCTTGGATTTAGGTAACCCAGTGATAAAATCCATAGTGATAACTTCCCATTTCCATTCAGGTATAGGTAAGGGATGTAATAGTCCCGCAGGGTGCTGATGTTCGGCCTTAACCTGCTGACATTCTATACATCGCGCTGGATAGTTCGTTACATGTTTTTTCATCCCAGGCCAATAACATTATTTCCGAAGGGCAGTAATGAGCTTTTGGTAACCCGGGTGTCCTACATAGGGACTTTTATGATACTCATCCAAGATCCTTTTCTTGACTTCAACGTGATTGGGTATGTATTTTCTTTTTTTGTAATATAATATACCCGTAGCATTTAGCTCATAACCCTGTTGCCTTATGTGACTGGTCAAATCTTGCACTTGCTGTTTCTTTTGCTGGTACTCCTGGTCTTGTTCAGCAACTTGCTCGATTTCTTCATGGAGAGCAGACCATCCTTTACTAGTAGCAATTTCATAAAGACAATGCATTTTTCGGCTTTAAGCATCAGCCACCCGATTTTCCTTTCCTTTCAGGTGCTTGATCTCAAAATCGAATCCAGTCAAGAATTCCACCCACCGAGCTTGCCTCGTGTTTAAAGTGGGTTGGTTAAAGAAGTTGGTCAAGCTGTGATGATCTGTCATCAACAAGAATTTTTTTCCTAAGAGGTAATGACGCCACATCTTTAGTGCATGCACGACAACAGTTAATTCTAAGTCATATGTTGAATACTTCTGTTCATGATCTTTCAACTTCCTGGATTCGTATGTGATCACTTTTCCTTACTGCATTAACACCCCTCCTACACCTTCTTTACTTACATCAGTGCATACCACATAATCCTTTTCCAGATCTGCGATGCTCAACACTGGGGCAGTTGTGAGAAAATGTTTAAGCTGTTCAAAACTTCGCTAACATTTTGTAGTCCATTTAAAAATTCTTCCCTTTTTTTGTAAGGAGGTGATGCGGTAAGCAACCCGTGAAAATCCTTCCACAAATCGCCTATAATATCCTGCCAATCCATTGAACGACCTTATATCCGTCACGTCCTTTGGTATCGGCCATTCCATTATAGTTCTGATCTTTTCGGTGTCCACTGCAATGCCTTCCCTAGTTATGATGTGTCCCAGATACTGGATCTGTTCCTTATAAAAATCGCATTTGCTATACTTAGCGTACAGCTGATGTTCCCAGAGTGTTTGCAGCACAAGCCTAAGATGCTCTTCATGTTCTTGAATATTCTGAGAATATATTAATATGTCATCAATAAAAATTAACACGAACTTATCCAAATAATTGTGAAATACACTATTCATCAAACACATAAATGTCGCAGGTGCATTGGTCAGCCCAAATGGCAGCACCACAAACTCATAATGTCTGTAACGAGTTCGAAAAGCAGTTTTGGCTATATCCTCTTCCTTAATTCTGATTTGGTGGTACCCGGATCTTAAATCAATCTTTGAGAATACCGTGGCACCTTTCACTTCATCAAATAGTTCATCAATGTGGGGCAACGGGTATTTATTCTTGACTGTTAATTTATTCAGCTGCCGATAATCTATGTACATACGGAAAGTTCTGTCCTTTTTCCTGACAAACAATACAGGGGCTCCCCATGGTGATACACTAGGTCGAATGTACTTCTTGTCCAATAACTCCTGTAATTGCATCTTTAATTCTGTTAATTCCGGTACACTCATCCAGTATGGTGCTCGGGACACCGGGGCTGCACCGGGTACTAGTTCTATTGTGAAATCCAAATTCCTTTTAGGTGGCAGCCCTGGTATTTCTTCAGGAAACACGTCCGCAAACTCATGCACCATCGGTATATCTTCCAAGTGATCTCTTTATCCTTTGAACTGGCGAGTCCCACTTGAACTACATATATTTGACACTTTTTCCTGATGCATTTAGCTAATTGCGAAGCAGTAATTGGCCGAACCTGCACAGGCTTAAGAATACCTTGATTTTCTTGTTTATTTCCGAGTTCATCCTAATAGGATATTGTTTTTGTTTTACAATCTATTATGGACCACCGCTTCTCCAACCAATCCATTCTGATCAGTACATCATATGATCCGAGAGGAAGTACATTCAATTCTGTAGTCACGGTTTGACCAGCGATCTTCAATGGGTAGTTGCTGACCTTGGCGAGCACCCTCCTTTTAGCCCCAGCGTCAAGCTGGACTAGCCACAGATTCTTAAATTTAGCAGGTTGCAATTTACAATTTTCCACAATCTTGGGACTAACATAACTCAATGTAGCGCCTGGGTCAATTAAAACAGAAACAGTTCTATCAAAAAACTTACCTTTGAACTCTATCATTGTTGGCTGATAATCAGCGTGTCGGTCTTCGAGAGCTGCATTTATTCTTGGTAGAGACCGAGCCACGTCTCCCACTGTTGAGGCTTCATAAACCTGGGACACCTGATCACTACCTTTTCGATGAGGGCAGTTCTTAATATAGTGCAGTCCGCCACACCCCCAACACTGCACTGGTGGCCTGGCTGTCCCCTCATTATCAACTCTGCCCAATGATTCACTATTTTTGGAGTCATTAGGTGGCTTAAATATGAGCTGATTTCTGGATTGGTTCCTGCTGCTGGGACCATTTGCGAATCCTTTACTAAAGTTGCCACAAGCTCCCTTGCTTCCCACAGATTTTCTACTGTTCTTTTTATCCACCCAACGCTTCCCAACGCTTTCCCCTTTATGTTTATTCTACTGAAAACATATTTTGGCTTTCCGTATTGCTTCATCCATAGACTTCGGGTTGTCAAATTCAATCCTTTCCCACATTGTCTGAGGAAGACTGCTAACAAACCACTGCACTTTCACCTTTTCTTCCAGAATATATGGTACATAGCGGAGCAGAGATGTAAATTTAGTGACGAATTCGTCTATGGTCTGCTGTCCAAGTCACAGATCATGGAATTCTCTGGCCTTTTCATCGTAGAATCGTTCAGTCAAATATTTTTCTTTAAAATATCTTTGAAAAATTTCCCAAGTGATATCTTTCTCATTCACTCCCCGCACCATCTTGACTTCCTCCCACCATAACGTTGCTTTGGCTTGCAACTGAAAGATGGCTAACCGTGCCTTGAGATGGTGGTCATACTCGTAAACCTGAAAGTATTTGTTCATATTAATTAACCAGGCTTCTGCAGCCTCCTTGGATTCTCCATCAAAATGAGGCGGCTTGATCTTCCGAAATTCCCCCTGTAACTCTATTCACTGTCTTTTGGAGGTTTGATGTTCCGAGGCATTATTAGATTTTTCTCCTCGAACCTCTTCCCTTCCTTCGGTTTCCTCCTGATCAGTGTGATAACCCTATTCCTCCGATAGACGCGTTTGTTCTGGGCTGGGATTGGGTTGATGCTGGTTCTGTTTATCTGATAAACTTTTCAGGATCCTTTCCTGTACCATGGTTAATCTGGCATTGTCTTCGCGCAATCGAGCCATTTTTTTTTCAATTCCTGTACTGTCTCCAATATAGTCAAGTTGATGTTGTGTGCCTCTTCCCCCAACTGTACCCATATTTCAGGATTTCCTTGAGGAGGAGTGACATTGTCCACGTTCCTGTGAGGTGCACTGCTTGTTCTCCTCATATTCCGCTATCACCTGGATAGAGAATTAGTATATTTCACTGGTAGGTATACAATTCATATCTCAATAGCCCCTGCTTTTCTTATTAATAAGTAATAAATTATATTATATTATTATTAATTATTATTATTATTTATTTTTATTTTTTATTTTTTTTTTTTTAAATCGATGTACTGTTGCAGTGCAACCCACAGTCACAGTGTGCATGGGCTCTGATACCTACTGTGTAAATATCCCCGTCAAGTAAAACATAATTTCTATTTTTTTTTTAGTTATCTACTGATTTAATCCACTACCTCTACCTGTTATTGTTTTGATATGGTATCTATATATATATATATATATATATATACTCACAGATTCTGGTAATACGGGAATTGTTTATATTTACTTGCGTTAAAATTTATGCTGTGACGACAACGTTGTATCCATAACTGGAATCAATAGTTGATTTACACATTAACCGGTTCATGTATTTGGCTGGAAATATGTGTACGCATTGATAGTGATTGTCCTGGCTCGTAATCCTCGGGATCCATCTAAGTCCTGTGATGTTTTAATGCGTTTTTAATGATGGCGATACACATAGATATCACATGTTGTTTCTAGTCGTGAAATTGGAAATTGAACTCTACGGAAACTAGTCCATAGACTTTCCTGGCCATCGACCCCGGTGTGATTAGGGTTACGGCCTCCACTTGGCGCATGATTATGCAGCTGGCCGGCCTCCAAGCCATGCTGCCAGGCTACTTCATTCCTCTGGCTGCTCGACCGAGGTTTAAACTTAAATGCAATGAATATGGCACATTCCATAATTCAGAATGGCGGCAACCCCTCCTGCTCATCCGACGGTAGGAGTGGGAAGCCCCGGATCGACGATCGTCAATCCTCCAGGTGGCATCATACGGTTTATGGGTATTTCATATGTGATGTTTCTCATTTACCCCAGATTCTTCGGCAGAGTTACTCTCGGCTCTAGTAATACATTTTGATGCAGCCGAGCTCCGCCGCTGCATTCCAATATGCAAGGAAGGCTCTGCCTTCCGACTACCAGGGTATGACATCCTCTCTACCAATAACACATATGCGTTTTCTTTTTCCTCTGTTTAATATTACGCATATGCAGTTTTTTTATTAACACAACGTTGTTTCATTTACGATGTTTTTTTTTATTTGCAGGTGATGAATTTGATTTTGGGCTCCACATTCGATGATAGCCTCACAGCCAGCTCTCCTTCCAGGTGAGCGGTGTTGCCACACTGAGCGTTCTTTCTTATGTTATGATAAGGATTCTATGAACGTCTAATGTCCTTCTTTTGCTGACAGGATGCCCGCCTTCGCTTTGGTCATGCAGTATGTCTGTTGCTCATTATTTGTTCTTGGTGAAACTTATGCAAACATTTTATTTTTGTTTTTCTCTCTTAATGTCTTCACGGTGAGGAACTAGGTTCCGCCAGGCAGTTTCCTTATGAAGCCCTACTGGAAAACTATGCCAGCTCGTAATGCAAAGTATTATGATTTTCGGGGCCGAGGGTTATCCCTACGGTGAACCCCTGCAATGTTTAATGTGTATATTGATTTTGAATTTACCAGTTGTATGAAACTGTTTATCGAGTGGTTATATGTAGATGGAGTTTGTAGGACCTTCTGGTCTGTACATTTATTTTCCACGGCTTGCTGTGTTACTTGATACATATTTTCTTAACTGTTCTGATCCTTGGAAGTCTTTTATGGAAGTAATATTATCACGGTTTTTCTGACTGTGAATATCCATGCGCGCTCTCAATTTATTTTTTAAAAATGAAGGCACCGCCCTCGACTCTAAACCCTTGTCGACAGGCTTATTCTTAACTTAATTTGATATATCGTTTTTATGTTGCCTCGAATTTTTGGTTACATCAATGTTGTCGGCGTTCCGGCATGCATACTACCCCTATGAGTCCGACAACACAGAGGTCTTCACCGCTCTACGAGTTACCTTTCTGTGAGGTTACATACTCAGTACGAGTGGGGAGGGTTTTACGCCGTCTGATATATTCTTGGTATATGGTTCTTTTCTAGATCTTATATCCATACCGCCAATTTCATGCTATCTTTACCAGTGTTTATAAAATTTACAGATGTTAGATTCGTAAATGATTTGGGTTAATCTACGCCTGTTATAGCCAGGATATATATGTATATATCGGTCTATTTTTATTCCTCTGTAACGCACTGTGGAGTAGTTTTTCCGACATTTATGGTAATACCTGAAGTATTATTTCTTTTCTTTTACATTCGCACAGGTTCTAGTTAATGCAAGCAAAAATCTTGCCATTTGTTTTATGCTGTTACGATTTGTACTAACTCAGTTATTTCCTCTGAGATTTCTAACATCGCTTTTCTTTAACTGTTATGACTGATATTTTTATAGCATACACAGTCTGTCGAAATCCCATTTATTTCGTACTCTAACTGTTACGAAATTGTTCATAATTATAGCATGTACAGTTTTCATAATCGCAACTATTTCATACTCTAGCAGTTTATCATTTAGCATGTTCAGACTATCGAAAATCTCAGTTATTCCATACCTGGATAGAGGCAAACCTCTTAGTGCGCTTGTCTTCCACCCGACCTTAGGAGGGTCCTCCTCGACCTTCCACCCCCAAGCACTCTTGCAGAATTTATGTTGTCTGCAAGTCCTCTGCTATTATCAGAGTTACGCTATCTGGTCCTTACCAGACGTAGCGGTTCAGGGAGGCTTCAACCTCTCAGAAAGCGTTATCTGATCCTCACTAGATGTAGCGATTTTCTCTTGCTCTCCAGAGCAATGATTTTATCTCTCCCTCTTGCTATCTAGTCCTCACCAGACATAGCAACCTCCTTTTGTGGGAGTCTCAACTGTCTCCAGAAGTAGTTAGGTTTTTCCCTCTTCTTTGACAGATGTCATATTTTATTTTTAAATGTATTTTTTTATAAATCTTTCTCTCATAAAGGAAACTATTTCCATTTCCAGTTTCTTTCTTGCAACCATATTCAAATGAAATCAATCAGCAATTTAATTAACATGATTAGTTAAACAGTCATAACCATCATAGTTACTCAATTTCACCAGCATAATCATAGTTACTAATTAAATTTACTATCTTTTACTTACAAAACATTATCGATTTTATCGGGGGCTTTACATCTCCTCCTCCTGAAATTCAACATCGTCCCGATGTTGTTCACCCAAAAACAGTTCAGGATAAGCTTCTTTGATATTCTGCTCATCCTCCCAGGTGGCTTCATCCGGTCTGAAGTGCTGCCACTGCACTTTAACCTAGATGATGGCTCAGTTCCGCAGCACGACCCTTCTCCGATCTAATATGCTCACTAGTTCAACCATAAATTCTGCTTCCGGTTCCACCTGAAACACACAATATCTTGATCAGTCTTATTCTTAACAACTGATTTATTTTGTGCTATTCTAGGCACATTCTTTACCTGAATGTCTTGCCAACTAATTATGTGTTTAGGGTCATAGATGTATTTCTTTAATACTGATACATGGAAGACGTTGTGAACTCTGATGTGGCTAGGTAGGGCTAGTTGGTAAGCCACTGGCCCAATCCTAGCCAGAATCTAGAAGGGTCCACAAAAGTGGGGTGCTAATTTGGCACAACCGCTCCATTGCAAAGTGCTTTTCTTTGCCCAAATTCTTACATATACATGCTCTCCTACATAAAATTCCTTGAAATTCCTCTTTCGATCTGCGTAACGTTTTTTTCTGCCTTGGGCCACTTTCAAATTGGCCCGCACTTTCTTAACCATTTCTTCCATTTCCTTTAGCATTTCTGCTCCTAACACAAGTTTATCTTCAGGCCCACCCCAACTGCATGGTGTACGACACTTCCGTATGTAGAGTACTTCAAATGGACTCATCTGCAATGATGCATGATAACCATTGTTATATGTGAAATCTACTAAATGTCAATATTCTTCCCATCTACTTGGTTTCTGCATCACATAAGATCTCAGCATGTCTTCCACCACTTGGTTTACCCGCTCTGTTTGTTCGTCGGTTTGTGGATGATAAGCAGTACTGAAGTTTAGTTGAGTTCCCAAACCCTCAAATAGAGTTCTCCAGAAAGCTGATGTGAACTTAACATCACGATCAGATATTACGGTTTTGGGTAAACCATGGAGCCTAAAGATATTCTGCATAAAAATATTTGCTATTTGCGTTGCCCTGTACGTGGACTATACTGGGATGAAGTGAGCCGATTTACTGAGTTTGTCCACCACAACCATGATGGAGTCATTGGTCTTCTTGGATTTAGGTAACCCAGTGATAAAATCCATAGTGATAACTTCCCATTTCCATTCAGGTATAGGTAAGGGCTGTAATAGTCCCGCAGGGTGCTGATGTTCGGCCTTAACCTGCTGACATTCTATACATCGCACTAGATAGTCCGTTACATATTTTTTCATCCTAGGCCAATAACATTCTTTCCGAAGGGCAGTAATGAGCTTTTGGTAACCCGGGTGTCCTACATAGGGACTTTTATGATACTCATCCAAGATCCTTTTCTTGACTTCAACGTGATTGGGTATGTATTTTCTTTTTTTGTAATATAATATACCCATAGCATTTAGCTCATAACCCTGTTGCCTTATGTGACTGGTCAAATCTTGCGCTTGTTGTTTCTTTTGCTGGTACTCCTGGTCTTGTTCAACAGCTTGTTCGATTTCTTCATGGAGAGTAGACCATCCTTTACTAGTTGCAATTTCATAAAGGCAATGCATTTTTCGGCTTAAAGCATCAACCACCTGATTTTCCTTTCCTTTCAGGTGCTTGATCTCAAAATCGAATCCACTCAAGAAGTCCACCCACCGAGCTTGCCTCGCGTTTAAAGTGCGTTGGTTAAAGTAGCTGGTCAAGTTGTGATGATCTGTCATCAACAAGAATTTTTTTCCTAAGAGGTAATGAAGCCACATCTTTAGTGCATGCACGACAGCAGTTAATTCTAAGTCATATGCTGAATACTTCTGTTCATGCTCTATCAACTTCTTGGATTCGTATGCGATCACTTTTCCTTCCTGCAATAACACCCCTCCTACACCTTCTTTACTTGCATCAGTGCAGACCACATAATCCTTTTCTGGATTTGCGATGCTCAACACTGGGGCAGTTGTGAGCAAATGTTTAAGCTATTCAAAACTTCGCTGACATTCTGTAGTCCATTTAAAAATTCTTCCCTTTTCTTGTAAGGAGGTGATGGGGTAGGCAACCCGTGAAAATCCTTCCACAAATCGCCTATAATATCCTGCCAATCCCATGAACGACCTTATATCCGTCACGTCCTTTGGTATCGGCCATTCCATTATAGTTCTGATCTTTTCGGGGTCCAGTACAATGCCTTCCCTAGTTATGATGTGTCCCAGATACTGGATCTGTTCCTTATAAAAATCTCATTTTCTATACTTACCGTACAGTTGATGTTCCCCGAGTGTTTGCAGCACAAGCCTAAGATGGTCTTCATGTTCTTGAATATTCTGGGAATATATTAATATGTCATAAATAAAAATTAACACGAACTTATCCAGATACTTGTGAAATACATTATTCATCAAACACATAAATGTCGTAGGTGCATTGGTTAGCCCAAATGGCAGCACCACAAACTCATAATGTTCGTAACGAGTACAAAAAGCAGTTTTGGCTATATCCTCTTCCTTAATTCTAATTTGGTGGTACCCGGATCTTAAATCAATCTTTGAGAATACCGTGGCACCTTTCACTTGATCAAATAGTTCGTCAATGTGGGGCAGCGGGTATTTATTCTTGACTGTTAATTTATTCAGTTGCCGATAATCTATGTACATACGGAAAGTTCCGTCCTTTTTCCTGACAAACAATACAGGGGCTCCCCATGGTGATACACTAGGATGAATGTACTTCTTGTCCAATAACTCCTATAATTGCATCTTTAATTCTGTTAATTCCGGTACACTCATCCGGTATGGTGCTCGGGACACTGGGGCTGCACCGGGTACTAGTTCTATTGTGAAATCCAAATTCCTTTTAGGTGGTAGCCCTGGTATTTCTTCAGGAAACACATCCGCAAACTCATGCACGACCGGTATATCTTCCAAGGTGCTCTCTTTATCCTTTGAACTGGCGAGTCCCACTTGAACTGCATATATTTGACACTTTTTCCTGATGCATTTAGCTAATTGCGAAGCAGTAATTGGCCAAACCTGCACAGGCTTAAGAATACCTTGAATTTCTTGTTTATTTCCCAGTTCATCCTGATATGATATTGTTTTTGTTTTGCAATCTATTATGGACCACCGCTTCTCCAACCAATCCATTCCGATCGGTACATCATATGATCCGAGAGGAAGTACATTCAATTCTGTAGTCACGGTTTGACGAGCGATCTTCAATGGGAAGTTTCTGACCTTGGCCAACACCCGCCTTTTAGCCCCAGTGGCATGCTGGACTAGCCACAGATTTTTAAATTTAGCAGGTTGGAATTTACAATTTTCCACAATCTTAGGACTAACATAACTCAATGTAGTGCCTGGGTCAACTAAAACAAAAACAGTTCTATCAAAAATCTTACCTTCGAACTCTAGCATTGTTGGCTGATAATCAGCTTGTCAGTCTTCGAGAGCTGCATTTATTCTTGGTAGAGACCGAGCCACATCTCCCACTGTTGAGGCTTCATAAACTTGTGACACCTGATCACTACCTTTTCGATGAGGGCAGTTCTTAATATAGTGCAGTCCGCCACACCCCCAACACTGCACTGGTGGCTTGGCTGTCCCCTCATTATCAACTCTACCCAATGATTCACTATTTTTGGAGTCATTAGGTGGCTTAAATCTGAGCTGATTTCTGGATTGGTTCCTGCTGCTGGGACTCTTTGCGAATCCTTTACTAAAATTGCCACGAGCTTCGTTGCTTCCCACGGCTGTTCTACTGTTCTTTTTATCCACCCAACGCTTCCCAACGCTTTCCCCTTTCTGTTTATTTTGCTGAAAACATATTATGGCTTTCCGTATTGCTTCATCCATAGACTTCGGGTTGTCAAATTCAATCCTTTCCCGCATTGTCTGAGGAATACTGCTAACAAACCATTGCACTTTCGCCTTTTCTTCTCGAATATATGGTACATAGCGGAGCAGAGATGTAAATTTACTGACGAATTCGTCTATGGTCTATTGTCCAAGTCGCAGATCATGGAATTCTCTGGCCTTTTCATCGTAGAATCGTTCAGTCAAATATTTTTCTTTAAAACATCTTTGAAAAATTTCCCAAGTGATGTCTTTCTCATTCACTCCCCACACCATCTTGACTTCCTCCCACCATAACGTTGCTTTGACTTGCAACTGAAATATGGCTAACCGTTCCTTGAGATGGTGGTCATACTCGTAAACCTGAAAGTATTTGTTCATATTAATTAGCCAGGCTTCTGCAGCCTCCTCGGTTTCTCCATCAAAATGAGGCGGCTTGATCTTCCGAAATCCCCCCTATAACTCTATTCGCTGTCTTTTGGAGGTTTGATGTTCCGAGGCATTATCAGATTTTTCTCCTCAAACCTCTGCCCTTCCTTCGGTTTCTTCTTGATTAGTGTGGTAACCCTTTTCCTCTGATACATGCGTTTGTGCTAGGTTGGGGTTGGGTTGATGCTGGTTCTGTTTATCTGATAAAATTTTCAGGATCCTTTCCTGTTCCATGGTTAATCTGGCATTGTCTTTGCGCAATCAAGCCATTTCCTTTTTCAATTCATGTACTGTCTCCAATATAGTCAAGTTGGTGTTGCGTGCCTCTTCCCCCAGCTGTACCCATATTTCAGGATTTTCCTGAGGAGGAGTGATGTTGTCCACGTTCCTATGAGGTGCGATGCTTGTTCTCCTCATATTCCGCTATCACCTGGATAGAGAATTAGTATATTTCACCAATAGCTATACAATTCATATCTCAATAACCCCTGCTTGCTTATTAATAATGTTTTGTTTTGTTTTGTTTTGTTTTTTTTTTTTTTTTTTTTTTTTTTTTTTTTTTTTTTTTTTTTTTTTTTTTTTTTTTTTTAAATCGATGTCACTGTTGCAGCAGCCCAAAGTCACAGTGTTGCAACCTGGGCTCTGATACCACTTGTAATATCCCCGTCAAGTAAAACAATAATTTTCTTTTTTAATTTATCTATATGATTTACCATACCTCACATTTATTGTTTTGATATGGTATATATATATATATATATATATATATTATGTATTATTTTAGTCACGATTCTTGTAATAAAGGAATTGTTTATATTTACTTCCGTTAAAATTTATGCTGTGACAACAACGTTGTATCCATAACTGGCATCAATAGTTGATTTACAAATTAACCGGTTCAGATATTTGGCTGGAAATACGTGTATGCATTGATAGCGATTGTCCCGGCTCGTAATCCTTGGGATCCATCTAAGTACTATGATGTTTTAATGCATTTTTAATGATGGCGATACGCATAGATATCATATGTTGTTTCCAATCGTGAAATTGGAAATTGAACTCTACGGAAACTAGTCCGTAGACTTTCCCAACCATTGACCCGGGTGTGATTAGGGTTACGGCCTCCACTTGGCACATGATTATGCAGCTGGCCGGCCTCCAAGCCACGCTACCAGGCTGCTTCATTACTCCCGCTGCTCGATCGAGGTTTAAACTTAAATGCAGTGAGTATGGCGCATTCCATAATTTAGAATGCCGGTAACCCCTCCTGCTCATCCAACGGTAGGAGTGGGAAGCCCCGGATCGAGGATCGTGAATCCTCCAGGTGGCATCATACAGTTTATGGGTATTTCATATGTGATGTTTCTCATTTACCCCAGATTCTTCGGCAGAGTTACTCTCGTCTCTGGTAATACATTCTTATGTAGTCGAGCTCCACCACTGCATACCAATATGCAAGGAAGGCTCCGCCTTCCGACTACCAGGGTATGACATCCTCTCTACCAATAATACATATGCGTTTTCTTTTTCCTCTGTTTAATATTACGGATATGCAGTTTTTTTATTAACACAACGTCGTTTCATTTAGGATGTTTTTTTTTTGTTTGCAGGTGATGAATTTGATTTCGGGCTCCGCGTTCGATGATAGCCTCACAGCCAACTCTCCTTCCAGGTGAGCAGTGTTGCCACACCGAGCATTCTTTCTTCTGTTATGATAAAGATTCTGTGAATGTCTAAAGTCCTTCTTTTCCTAAAAGCCTGCCCGTCTTCGCTTTGGTCATGAAGTCTGTCCGTTGCTCGTTATTTGTTCTCGGTGAAACTTATGCAAGCATTTTATTTTTGTTTTTCTCTCTTAATGTCTTCACGACGAGGAACTGGGTTCCGCCTGGGCAGTTTCCTTATGAAGCCCTACTGGAAAACTATGCCGGCTCCTAATGCAAAGTATTATGATTTTCAGGGCGGAGGGTTATCCCTACGGTGAACCCCTGTAATGTTTAATGTGTATATTGATTTTGAATTTACGAGTTGTATGAAACTGTTTATCGAGTGGTTATATCTAGATGGAGTTTGTAGGACCGTCTGGTCTGTACATTTATTTTCCGCGGCTCGCAGTGTTACTTGATACATATTTTCTTAACTGTTCTGATCCTTGGAAGTCTTTTATCGAAGTAATATTATCACGTTTTGTCTGACTGTGAATATCCATGCGCGCTCTCAATTTCTTTTTTAAAAATGAAGGCACCGCCCTCGACTCTAAACCCTTGTCGACAGGCTTATTCTTAACTTAATTTGATATATCGTTTTTATGTTGCCTGGAGGTTCTGGTTACATCAATGTTGTCGGCATTCTGGCATGCATACTACCCCTATGAGGCCGACAACAAAGAGCTCTTCTCCGCTCTACGAGTTACCTTTCTGTGAGGTTACATACTCGGTACGAGTGGGGAGGGTTTTACGCCCTCTGATATATTCTTGGTATATGGTTCTTTTCTAGATCTTGTATCCATACCGCCAATTTCATGCTATCTTTACCAGTGTTTATAAAATTTACAAATGTTAGATTCGTAAATGATTTGGGTTAATCTACGCCTGTTATAGCCAGGATATATATGTATATATCGGTCTATTTTTATTCCTTTGTAATGCACTGTGGAGTAGTTTTTCTGACAGTTATAGTAATACCTGAAGTATTATTTATTTTCTTTTACATTCGCATAGGTTCCAGTTAATGCAAGCAAAAATATTGCCATTTGTTTTATGCTGTTATGATTTGTACTAACTCAGTTATTTCCTCTGAGATTTCTAACATTGCTTTCATTTAACTGTTATGACTGATATGTTTATAGCATACACAGTCTGTCGAAATCCCATTTATTTCGTACTCTAACTGTTACAAAATTGTTCATAATTATAGCATGTACAGTTTTCATAATCACAACTATTTCATACTCTAGCTGCTATGAACTTGTTTATGATTTAGCATGTTCAGACTATCAAAAATCTCATCTATTCCATACCTGGATAGAGGCAAAACTCTTAGTGCGCTTGTCTTCCACCTGACCTTAGGAGGGTCCTCCTCGACCTTCCACCCCCAAGCACTCTTGCAGAACTTATCTTGTCTGCAAGTCCTCCGCTATTATCAGAGTTACGCTATCTGGTCCTTACCAGACGTAGAGGTTCAGGGAGGTTTCAACCTCTCAACAAGCGCTATCTGATCCTCACCAGACGTAGCGATTTTCTCTTGCTCTCCAGAGCAATTCTTTTCTCTCTCCCTCTTGCTATCTGGTCCTCACCAGACATAGCAACCTCCTTTTGTGGGAGTCTCAACTGTCTCTAGAAGTAGTTAGGTTTTTCCCTCTTCTTTGACAGATGTCATATTTTATTTTTAAATGCATTTTTTTATAAATCTTTCTCTCATAAAGAAAATTATGTCCATTTCCAGTTGCTTTCTTGCAACCATATTCAAATGAAATCAATCAACAATTTAATTAACATGATTAGTTAAACAGTCATAACCATCATAGTTACTCAATTTCACCAGCATAATCATAGTTACTAATTAAATTTACTGTCTTTTACTTACAAAACATTATCGATTTTACCAGGGGCGTTACAACCTTGTTATTGTTCTTGATTTTTAAGCATAAAGATGGGTATCTATAATAATTCCTTGGAAGGGAAGCATGAGAAACTTACATATAGGAAGATAGAGAAATGAGGTTACCAGGGTATGTTACAATTTCATTTGAGGAAAAAAGATAAAAACAACTTTAACAAACAAATTGAAACATATCAAAAATTGAACAATCTCCAACTACTTGAAAAGAATATGGAACTCCAAAGCGGGATCTTGATAATATCCCAGTTAGAGTTTCAAATCCTTTGACCTTCAAGAACAATAGACATTAATGAAATGAATTAAATAAAAATAAATAAAAAATAAAACAACTTCTTGAACTCAAGAAAATTAATTTCTTGAATTCCTGCATTCAATTTCTTGTTATATGATCAATTTCTTGATTTTTTTATATACTTGGAGGCATAAATTATTGAAACTATGCTTAAATAAAATAAATTCAGAAAAGTAGAAAAAAATATGATTAATGTAACTCGTATTGAAAATTAAGAAAAAAAGAAAAAGGAAATAAAAATATAAAAACTAAAAAAGAAGCATAAACATTTATTGTGGTTACCAAGTTTTAGTTTTTACTTTATATTTTTACTTTATTTGACATGTAATGTTAAATGACTAAGGCTCAAAGCCCATAACATATTTTGCTACCTAATTAATGAATAATTAGGAGTTAAAATATTTAAACAAAATCTAAAGGAAACAGTTGTTAACCTCCTGAAACACTTCAACAAAAACAATTACTCATCTACTTCCTTAAGAGGAGAAAGAGAGAAAAGTCTGGGGTGCTAAAGAGAGAGGAAAGGGGGCAAAATAATGCTACCAAGATTTCCTTGAGTTGGGTGGAATAAAATAGTGGGAAAGTCTCAAATAAAGTCAAAGAGGTATGTGACTTGAGGCTAGACTTTGTGTCCTAAAGCCCAAGATACCTGACTGCAATATGTGGAGAAGGAATAGCTCGAGAGAGAGGTATGTAACTTGAGGTTAGACTATGTGTCTTGAAGCCCAAGATACCTGATTGCAATAGAATTGTTTAGTGTGTGGAGAAGAAAGAGATGAGGGGAGAGTCTGGATGTAACATACTTATTAATACTGTCAACAGATAAGCAGTCTAATCGTGTTTTTAAGAATTATTAATAGAAAATTATATTACCATGATTACTTCGTTAACTAAAACTAGAATTTCTAGTTCTGCAACTTAAATTAGTTTGAAGTATTTATTCCAGAGAACTAATTCTGATTTTGAACAGAGTATAGCTATGTAGGACGATACATGATATTTAAAATAGAAACATTGTAACTAAATATCTTAGTTATGAAAAAGTAGATATCATAGACATTGAGGCATAAGATGCTAATAGAATAGAATGTATGCTCAATATAGCCAATATAATTACTTAATTATTCAGAAAGTATAGTACTTATATTCTTCAAGCTTTTTGAGAACTCTATATTGTATATAGAAGATGCTAATAGAATAGAATGTATGCTCAATATAGCCAACAAAATTATTTAATTACTCAAAAAGAATAGTACTTATATTCTTCAAGCTTTCTGAGAACTGTATATTATATATATGGTGACAAATCTATATGCTAACTTGTCCAATATTCCCCGGTGATTATAAATCAAGAAGAAAGAAATAGTATACATTAATCAATCAAATCTCTAAGAACTTTATTAATGCCTCTGATCAAAATAATTCTCTGTATTGAATGCAAGGATTTATAATAACTGTTACTCAAACCAGGAAGAATTAAAACAACAATCCATTCATTCTGTTTAAGGAAAACACTAAACCATAATATGAATTTGAAAGAGTCCATTGAGGCAGATTGATAGGTCCAGCAGTAGAAGCCTTGTAAGTTTTCAAAAGCGGGAACATAAACCTATATAATCTTCAAACTGTATACATAGCAATGGAGCACGTCAAAACAGTGCATACTAGTTCTTTTCACAAATAATCCAGAACATAGAAAGAGAAATTAACTTAAACCCTCAGCAAGACCAAGTCACACAGGCTATACCCGAGAATAGTTGGATCCAAAACAGTTCGCAAACTTCCAAAACCCATTTAAATAACATATTAACATCTGGCTATGACTAGCGTATAAACATCGCCTAAAACAAAAACAAAGAGTTGATTTCACCCATTACAGCAAGAATGACAGCCAGTGGAGAACTCAAGTAGAATGACCATACAAAACCATTGGAACTGAGAAAATGTAGTAAGGTTCAACATTGAGACCAACCTGAAAATAAGAACACAAATCCATGAGTGGTAAAAATGCATTGAAAGCCACCATGGTTGCGAAAGGAGTGAACCTAGTATGGGATTGTACTTGTCATCACACAGAGAATGAAGTCAGAAACCATACCCATCGAACTGTTAATCAAATCAATGAAAATCTCATCGGAGAATACCTAAGATAAACCAATTCTGAAGGAGGGTAGCCCACCTGCACCAAGAAACCAAGAAAAGCAAATAACAGTGATTAAATTAGAAAATGAGGAAACAAATCTTGAATAATTGGAAGATAGCCTCTGTTGCTTACCTTCTCGAGATCCAAAGCCTCCCTATTTGTCTTCCTTCATTCAGATAAGCTGGCAGAAGTGAGTACTTCCTATATAGGGAAATGAACACAGAACCCATCTGAGTAACCCCGAGGAGGAATGGAAAGTAAAAGAAAACAACCTAGAGAAATGAGAAAATAGTGTAGCAGAGTAACCGCTCGATGAAGCATGGCGAAAAACCCCATTGGAACCAGAAAGAACAAGCATAAAGCCTCTCAGTGCAGCGGAGGAATCATTCAGTTGCAGAGCAGAGAAACCAGAGAACGACATCACCCAAGTGACAACATTGATGACCGAACGCAGGAGGAGCGGTTATGAAGATAAACCCTACTTGCTCAGAGTCATTGGATCTCCAACCCCAGATCAGACAGTAAAAGCAAAGCCAGATGTCACAAGCCGACAAAGCCTTCTAGTGATGGCATGCATTGACATTAACCATGGGAACAACAAACCATCTTGTAATATTGTTGGTCATTAATCACATTAAATTATACAATGTACAGTGAAGAATATGGAGTGTCGAACCATCGGATTTTCCCAAAATTCATTTAATTTAACCTCAAACTTATATTAATGCTTAAACATTGAACCCCATATTATATAGTAAGCCTTGGAAACGCTGTTGCAAAATACGCTCAACATTTATATGGTATTATAAATAGTTATTATTATTATTATTATTATGGTGTTACATGGTAATGAGAACAACAAACCATCATGTAGTATTGTTGGTCATTAATCCCATTAAATTATGCAATGTACAGTGAAGTGTATGGAATGTCGAACCATTAGAATTTCCCAAAAGTCATTTAATTTAACCTCAAACTTATATTAATGCTTAAACATTGAACCCTGTATTATATAGTAAGCTTTGGAAACGTTGACCAATCACCTTCTAAATAAATTTAAATAATAATAAAAAACACAAAAATAAATTTTCACAGTTAAATGATGAATAAATAAATAAAATTAAATTTTTACTCACAAATAAACTAATAAACACTCCAAAAAAAAAGAATGTGTACAGCCATAGCTGCGATAATTATAATAAAAAACTGTATGCAATGTTTAAGGAATGTAACTATCAGACTCCTTTTGACTTCCGTCGCCAAAATTATTCCAATAATTCAGGAAGAAAAACGTGAACTTGTTAGAATTACAGAATTAAATAGTATTTCTATTTCGTTTTGTTGTCCATTAAAATCTTAAATTTCGTGCATGTAGTTATTATATGGTGTAAAATTAAATGATAAAAAAATATGTGTATATTGATTGAGAATAAATGTATAATTTCGTGCATGTAATTATTATATAGTAAAAAACTATATTATAAAAAACAATGTATGCGATGATAAGGGGTGAATTTACATTATAAAGATATTGATATGATATGATGTTGATGTGATATTTTACCAAATTTGATTTAAAATTCAAGCATGTTATGTGGATGTGAGTTTAAAAACGTTGGCGAGGTATTTTAATAATATTTTACGAAAACAACAATGTTGATGTGATATTTTACCAAATTTGATTTAAAATTCAAGCATGTTATATGGATGTGAGTTTAAAAACGTTGGCGAGGTATTTTAATAATATTTGATATACATTTTAGTTGTGAATTTACGTAAAATAGTAGCAAAGTTTTTTAGATAGGTTTGTTTTAAGGTTAATTAAAAATATATTATTATTATTGTCATTTCAAAGTATATACAAGTGTTAATTGTGAATTTATTTAAAATAGAGTTGTTTTTAGTTTGATGGTTAATTTCTACACAATCAAAATGATTTAGGGTTTTTTAGGTGCTGAATTTATATATCAGTTAAAACATTTTAAACCAATCAAAATTTCAGCTTAATTTTTTTGGAGCGCACCCGAAAATAAAAATCACCTTAAAAACAACTTCTTTAACAATGGCAAAGTTTTTATTATATTTATTTTAATGATTAATTAATTATTATTATTATATATTATTCTAATTATATATATATATATGTATGTGGGAGAGAGAGAGTGTTTTTTAAAGTTACTTAAAAAATATATTATTATTATTAGTTTAAATATATATAATTGTAATGGTTTATATTTTAGAAGTTTAAAGGAAAATTATATATTTTGAATATTTGTGACATTCGTAGAATTATTTAAAAAATAATTTTGGAAGAGTATTTTAAATTTTAAATTTTGAAAAAAAATCCATATTTTAAGAATGACTAGCATGAAAGTCACTTATTTATATTATGAAATAAATTTATATAAATTAAATGTTTATTCTGTTATATGTGAAATCTTGATATCAACAGGAGTAATATTGTTTACAAGGTCTTGGATAGACGGTTAAGGCACTCATTGATTGAAACACTGTTTCATTTCTCGGCCCCAATCGAGATGATATATTGAACATGATAGAAATATAATTTCCACCAAACTTACAAAAAAACAAAACAAAAAAACATTTAATAATTCAAAAAATTCTAAAACCACATTAAAAACATACTTATCAAATACATTACATTAGACATTGCCATTGGCAAATATAGCATACTCAAAATAATTGGCAAATATAGCATACTCAAAATATTAATAGAGAATTGAGTAACAATTTCCTTAATAATGTTTTAATATCCTTAATAATGTTTTAACGCATAAATGAAAAAAAAAAAAAAAAAAATACAAGCATATAAGTATGCAGATCTTTATTCCGACTCAGGTTTGACTTCAGTCTGAGTGTTGAGTTTGAGTGTTACGTGTAATTCAAAATTATAAATTACTTTAACTTAATGTCCACTTACAATAGTTTCTAATATTAATATAGATAATTTAAATACATTATAGTTTCTAATATCGATGTAGATAATTTGAATATGTTATAATTCGTAAAACTGAAATATAAACCAAAATAAGGGAAAAAAAATACAAATAATACAAATAATTAGAATTCCTTATTGTACCTCCAATACTGGACCATTATAAGATAAAATATATATATAGATACTCCTACAAATATATGATTGGATAAAAAGAACGTCATGTCTTAGAGATATTTGTGACTGTCTAAACAAAATTAAATTGCTAAAATCATAGGATATTAGTATACTCGACTTACAGGTGGTTGGTTATACTCTTGGTGTTATAGTGGCAGCTATGAGGTTTGACCCTGGGTCTCCCCGGGATTAGGCTTGATAGTTACCGATTCACCATGTGTTAAAAAAAATAATTAAAAATATTTCTAAGATGCCAGAGATGTTATTCTTTCACTATTTTTAATGATATTAATCCTACGGTTTGAATCTAAATTAAGTATGTAATTTTTTTATTACATTAATGAAGTAAAACCACCTCAATATAATGGAGTAAAACCACCTCAATATAATGGATTAGACTTGTATAGTAATGAAAGTGTATTATCAAAACCATTTCTTCTCGCTCCTAACCATAAACCATATTTTTCATAATTGTAATTGCAATACGAGGAATAATGCAATTTTAAAGCTAAATATTTGGAGAAGATAAAGGGAAAATGAACTCCAATGTTGGTGTTACTAGTATCATTTCATTCCCAATATTTGTCAGCCCCTTGCCATTCTATTGATGGATGGAGGTAGAGCAATTCTCTTGAATTCCTATTGGATGATTAAGAAATAGGTCTTTAACTTAACTATTGTTGTATTGTGAGCTGTATCTCATGTGTAGGATATACGGATAACATAGACATTGTAACTATTATTGAATAATAAATTATCTATGTAACATGAAAAATAATAAATAGAAGGTATGTTTATGGTTCACCTAGCTCGGACGAGCAGAGTTTGGGAGTCTGCGGAAGACCAAGGTTGAGGGTTTCAGAATGGGAGTTTCTCCATGGATGGGAGTAGAGGAGGGAGCTCCACTCCCTCCTTTAGAGAGCTCCCTCCTTCAGAGAGGTAGTGGTTAACAAGGGCAAGACACCTCCAGATTCAAGAAGAGGTAACTTGAAGGAAGAAGGAGATAACAAGGATAAGGAAACAACAAGTAACAAGGAGAAGAAAAATGATGGCACAAAAGATGAGGAAAATGACAAAAAACAGGGAACAACAGACAGGAAACAAAAGGGACCGTGCAAGCCCAAAGCTGAAATCACTCCCAGAGTAATCTTAAATAACCCAGAGCTGTAGGCCCACAGAGAGCACATGCAGACATATGCAATCATGTGAAAATTCATGGGACTATGGCCCACCGAAAAGGCTTTACAAACATGGATCAAATACCACTGGAAGCCTAAAGGAAGCATTGATCTTCATCTAGGATCCAAGGGTTTTTTCACTGTGGTGTTTGCAAACATTGAGGACAAAGATAAAGTGTTTGAAGGTGGGCCCTACTTCTTTGCAGTAGCAGGGCTCTATATGTCGCCATGGACAATGAACTTCATGCCAGAGCGGGAAACCTTCACCTCAGTCCTGGTTTGGGTAAGACCCTATTCGCTACCTCTGGATTATTGGCAAATATAATCTCTAACATCCATAGGCAATAAATTAGGGAGGTATGTCAAAACTTCTGAAGCCACAAGAAGGGGAAAATATACCTCCTTTGCTAGGATTTGTGTTGAGATGGACCTATCTAGAGCACTTCCAGATGAGGTCATATTGGAGGTTTATGATGAAGAATGGGTGCAGACGGTTGACTACGAGCACATTCCTTGTAGATGTCTAAAATGTCATGAACACGGGCACCTTCTTAGAGACTGCCCTTTCAGTAAGGCAGAGAACAATCCTAACACAAAGAAAGAAGCATATGGCTTTCACAAAGTAGGTCATAAAGGTAGAAATGACAAAAAAGGGCCAAATAACACCAAAGTGTAGACCAAAAAGAGAGACTGAATCAGTTCCAAGTTCTAGAAAAGGAAGAAGACACAACAGTCGATAATCAAGCAATGAAGGATGGATATGAAAAGCAAGACAAGGAAGAAGAACAGGAGCAAGAATAGGTAAAGGAAAAGCAGAAAGGGATCATGATGAGTGAATTAGAGATGGATATGGATCGGGAAATGACTCAAATTGAGATGGAAATGGAAGACAATGAGTTGCAAGAGATTCTTGACAGAGAAAACCTAGATCTTGAAGGGTTTTTGAGTAAGGGAACAATGGGAGGAGTAGAATCTCTACCACAAGAAGAATGCAATAGAATAAAGAAGTTATTTTTATGGAAAAATCAAGCAAAGGGCTTGGGTTAAGATAACAACATTGAAAGACAGGGAAACCATGGAATGAAGGTAGTAAAATCAACGCCAGGTTTAGCTCCAAAAAACCCGGGAAGAAAAAGAGGCAGAAAAAAGCAGAATGAACTACTAATGGAATGTGGAAAGCTCATGATAGACTCAGGTAAGATGAAAGATCTAACTAGTTACTCCTTTACCAATCTATAATTATGAAGTTTACAACTTGGAATATAAGAGGTCTAGGAAGCAAAAGAAAGCAGAGAATACTAAACAATAGAATGAAGCAAGTAGCTCTGGACATTATTTTTGTCCAAGAAACGAAATGCTCTATCCAAAAGATAAGACAAATCCATAGTAAATGGCTCAACAGATATGAGTTTATAGAAGTCAAAGCAAAAAATACAGCAGGGGGTATCCTTATCCTATGGAATCCCCAAAAAATAGGTATTATTGATGCGAAGGCATCAAGGAATTATTTATGAGTTGTTATTCAAACTATAGGTGACATGGATACTTATCTTGTAACGAATGTTTATGGCTCTCAAAGGTTAGATGACAAAATCAGGTTTATTCAATCCCTAGTGGACCTTCTATACAGATTTGCAGAGCTACCATGGGTTATAGGAGGATATTTCAACATGATTAGATCTCTCTTAGAGAAAAAAGGGGGTACAAGAGCACTAAACAAAGATTCCTTAGCTTTCCAATGTTTTTTAGAAAACATGAAGTTGGTAGACATTAAGACATATAATCGCCTTTGCACATGGAACAAAAAAAGAGGAGGGGATTCCCAGGTAGCTTCCAAGATAGACAGATTCGTGATCTCTGAAGAGCTCATGCTTCTAGACAAGGAAATAATAGCAGATATTCTTCCTTTTGGAGGCTCAAATCACTGGCCGATTCAAATGGAGATCAAAGGCATTGGAACCCCAAGAAAAAAACCGTTTAGGTTTGAAAATATATGGTTGTCACACCCAGATTTCAACAACAGCATTGAAAAATGGTGGGCTGAAGACCTGCAAATTCAAGGATCATTTATGTTCCTGCTACATAAAAGATTAAAATACATTAAGCAGAAGCTAAAGGAATGGAACCAGAAGGAATTTGGTAATATTTTCACAAGTAAAAATATGGTAAACAAAATCCTAGAGCTCAATCAAGCTTTGATCAGGAATGGCTTTGATAAAGACAAAAATGATCAAGTAGAGAAATATCAACAAGAATGGGAAATGTTGTGAAAACAGGAAGAAATTTTTTGGAAACAAAAATCTAGGGTTCTATGGCTGAAAGAAGGAGAACATAATACCAAATTTTCTCACAGATCTACCATCGCGAACAGAACTCACAACAGAATCTCTTCGATCAAGGATGAGAATGTACAAATTCACCATTCCCATGAGGAGATAGATGCAGTGTTAGTAATGCATTTTTGGTACATTTCCAAGGAAAACCTTTCAAAAAGAGAACCTTTCATTAAAAACTTAATTAAACACATACCTAAACGGGTATCCAGAGAGGATAATGGTAATCTCAACGGACCTGTAACTAAAAAGGAGATCAGTGAGGTTCTCAAGGAAATGCAGAACGGCAAGGCACCAGGGTCGGATGGATTTAATATGGATTTCTTCAAAGCCTGTTAGAATATTGTTAAAATGGATATTGTGGAGATGGTGGAAGATTCCA
Source organism: Pinus taeda (assembly GCA_000404065.3). Classification (NCBI taxonomy): domain Eukaryota; kingdom Viridiplantae; phylum Streptophyta; class Pinopsida; order Pinales; family Pinaceae; genus Pinus; species Pinus taeda. The sequence goes on along the minus strand of APFE030020299.1, from coordinate 187,006 downwards.
GGCGGAACAAGACCATTATGAAAGCTCTCAATACCTCCTTTATTGCCCTTATTCCAAAACAAGATAATGCTCAAACACCAAAGAGATACAGGCCCATCGCCTTGTGCAATGTTGTCTACAAGATAATCTCCAAAGTTGTGGCTAACAGACTTAAACCACTGCTACCCGTGCTCATCTCTGGGGAAAAAACAGGGTATGTAGAAAAAAGATAAATTCTGGACAACATAATTCAAGCTCATAAGGTGGTTCACTCGTTAACTTGCAACAAGAGAGCGGGCATGATCATGCAACTGGACATAGCCAAAGCATATGACAAAGTGAATTGGATATACATCAAAAAATTGCTCACAGCGTTTGGTTTTGATCATAATTAGGTTAGATGGGTCATGGCCCTCGTAACTTCTTCTAGCTTTTCAATTTTAGTGAATAGCTCTCCTTTTGAACTTTTTCTCCCTTCCAGGGGTCTTAGACAGGGAGATCTGCTATCTCCTTTTCTCTTCATCCTCATGATGGAAGGGTTGGGGCATTCCATCAAGCATGCAAGAGCTACAGGAAGAATTCAAGGGCTCCAACTTTCGGAGAATGAGCAAGTTTTGACTCATCAACAGTTTGTAGATGATACCATGTTACAAGGAATTCCCACTGTCAAAGAAGCGCTGGCTTACAAACAAATTTTGAATGGCTTCGCGAAGGCTACAGGTATGGAAGTAGACCTTACCAAATCAAAAGTCTTTTTCTTTAACACTCATATTGCCATCCAGAGAAATGTCTCCAGAATTTTAGGCTTTCAAAGAGAAGCTCTTCCCTCTAAGTATTTGGGAGTTCCTCTTACAGCTAAACCACAAGAGTATATGGGGTCCATTAGTAACTAAAATGCAAGACAAGGTCCGGAAATGGACAATCAGATCTCTAAATCTAGCTGGTAGACTAGTTCTTACTAAAGCAGTTCTCCAAGCTATTCCAATCTTTATGCTATTAGCCCTCCCAGCTCCAATAGGAGTCTTACAACAATTTTGTAATATTCAATGAGATTTTCTTTGGGGCAAAGAGGAAACAAGGAAAAAATGGGCTTTAGTCTCGTGGGAAAAGATCTGCAAACCCAAGAACCAAGGAGGCCTGGATTTGGACAATCTAGAGATTCTCAGCAAGACTCTAGGTGCAAAACTTTAGTGGAGGTGGGTTAAGGATCCTAAAGCTCAATGGGCAAGCATCTCGAAGGAAAAGTATGCCAATGCATGGTAGGCTTCTAAAATCATACATATGACAGGAACAGTGAAAGGCTCCCCCATATGGAACAAGGCATGGGGGAACAAAGAAGTGGTACAAAAGAATAGCTTCTGGGAAATTAGAGAGGGGGATCTGGCACTTTTCTAGGAGGACAAATGGCAACAAGAAACTAATCTACTAAGGGAAGAATTTTTAGGCCTAAAGCAAGAGACTGACAATCAAGGATTAGTTAAGGTGAAAGACTTTTGGGAGACTCCACATAATGCAGGAAAGTGGAGAATTTGGAAAAAAATAGATAGCATAGAAGATAGGACCCTCAATAGTAAAGCTGAATCCCTTCAGAGAATGCTGGATCAGAGAATAATTCTAGTAACAAAAGGGCAGGATCAACTGAGATGGGGTAACAACAAAGAGGGAAACTTTAATATCAAGGAAGCTAAAGGTCTTCTCCTTGATCTAGAACCACAATCTCCAAATAAAACTTCGCAGAAGCTTTAGAGGCACAAAGGCTGGATGAAAATCAAACTATTCATGTGGTTAGTTCACCACAGGAAAATTTTACCTTGGGACAACCTTAAGAAAAGGGGCATGCTAGGACCCTCTAGATATCATCTTTGTGAGACCCA
>APFE030020299.1:165053-182615 GCA_000404065.3 Pinus taeda | reverse complement strand
ATAGAATAATAAAGGGAAAAAAAGAGTTAAGAATACAACATATTTAACGAAATATAATGAACTTTAAAAAAAATACTAATAAAATGTAAAAAAAAGTCTCATAAAAAATTCATATACCTTGAAAAGGAAAATATTATGTAAAAAGTAGAGATTTTATTTTGACATGTGTATCATGCACTAAGGGCATCATATTCCTACATTAATGAAAATATTAATTAATGAATGAAGTTTAACATGGATATATATTTATGAAAAACATTAAGAGTGGTTATTATTTATTATATTGTATGTTGAAGATTAATCGAAATGGAACTATAGAAGCATTGAAAAATTATGAAGAACATCAAGATTGGTGAGTTATTATTGATTATATTTCATATAATAAATTAATTAAAATGAAACGATAGACCCAATGAAAATATTATATGTATACATATTTGTCAAAATTTGAAATAATATGCCTTGGGTCTAACATAATTACCCTAGGGTATGTTTAGTAAAACCTTGTTATGCCAATAATGTAGTCAAGAAGTTTTTGTGCAAGATTGAAACTATATAAATTATTATGCAAAAATGTCATGGATGATTTGATGGTATCCCCTAAATAATGTGTAAACAATGTTTACGAAGTTTGTGAGGATGATATGGAAAGTAGTGAGGTGGATGGATGAGATAATGTTGGTGTGGATGAATGGTGGATAGTAGAAATGTGGAAAACAATGGAGAAATGGGTAGATTATAATATGGTAAATGCCTAAAGAATGGCTAGCCAAGAAAATACTTTTTACTCGGGATCTCTTAGATAATCGCTAGATTCAATTGGGTAATCCCTTCCACAACTTGATGATATTGGAGGTTGGATATTAGTAGTAAGGCTTTTATGGAGCAATCCCAACTCGATGTTGAGAGAGTAATGATGAAGGCCCATATGCATTGCTACATCCCTAGAGATCAAAGGATTATATGTATGTATGTTAAGAAAATGACTAGGGTAATCCCCATGATTGTACTAAAAACATATTGGAGAGAATTGATTCTTAAATGAAAATAATGATGGAGATCTTAAGGAAATAAATTTACCTTTCATTACTATACCTATATCTCTTTCATAATTAGGTATGGATTTATGTATTGTGTTGATGTTATTATTGGTAATATTTTGAGTAAATTATATTATGTGTGATGCAAGGTGATGTGTCCACATATATTTCATTATCTCATTTTGATAACACTACGATGGGTGTGGGGAAGAGGGGTGTAAGTTGGCTACCACTCTATGAAATAAGAGATGAAAACACAAAGAACAAAAGCCAATGAATGAAAGGAAGGGCTAATAATAAAATTAAGAAGAAGATGAAGGGAATGTAGAACATGATGATTCTTATGAGATTAATGAATTTGGGAGAGGAAGAATCGAAATGAATATTATGATGAACTAAATTAAATGTGAAATGTTTTTTATAGAAGATAGTTGATTTAAATCTACTTGTAAAGATGAAGATAGATGGAATAGATTTGTTGCAAACAAAAGTGAGAGATGTTGGATGAAAATAAAGGTCAGTGAAGGTATGTGTTGGATGATTTTATTTTATGAATAAGTGAATATTTTGATGGAATGCCTAGTTAGGGAATCTATGTGTGGATGTGAATAATTGAGTTGAAAATAGGTATACCTTGTTGAGTAGCTAATTCCATGTTACGTAGTTTCAAGCAAGAGTGGCTAATGAAGTTAAAATATTTTTGTAGATTACATGAAAAAATGGTAGTGGAATGTCACTTTTATGATATCGTTGAATTTGGGTCACGTGGTAATTGCATGGTCGAGAAGAAGATGAGTATTTCTCATGGTGATCATGAAAAAGAGATAAAGATATAAATAGATAAATGGTGACTCATGTACCATAGTAAAGTAAGAGTGATGAAGAGTGCATAGTTAATGAGGAGAAGAGAATTGAAATAACTTTTTGAAGTTGATAATCCTTTACAACATAAGAATGAGGGAATAATTTCTTTAACCAAGATTTCAATGCAAGAGAATCATCTCCTATTTGATTGTACCCTTATAATCAATGTTTATATAATTTATTGATGAAGATTTGGTCAAGAAAGGAATGGAGTAAGGATTTGATGATGTGGTGGGATATGATGATGATGATATGGATAGTGAATAGGTAAATGGATGAGATGAAATGGATTTGTATGAATCATGGATAATGGACACACAGTGAATAATGGTTGGATGGGAAAATTATGATATGGAAGAAGCCTAAGGAATGGCTAATGGAAAATCATTTCTTTGTACTAATGATTTATTAGATGGAATATAGATATATTAGATAACGAGTCTAATTTTTTGAGTTTGATGGAGTTATCCTAACTATTGAAGAATGCATCTAGTGTCAGTGTTCATAATTTTATTAGAGTCATGATCTAATGTATTTGTCGAAAGAAAGAAAAAGGAATTTTATTATTAAATAAATTGACTTATTAAAGCATCAGTTCCATGCTTGGGTCAATGGTTTTTAGGTAAAAGCCTCCAATGTAGTATTTTAGGGTTTAGGTAAAGTGTCCTTATAAAAGACCCTTCTTGGAATTTACTCATCTAGAAATAATTCTATTTTAATGTAAAATAGGTCAATTAGGCCTCCTCCACCAAGTTGGCCTCAAACCGGACAAGTTGGCCTAACTAAGGGGAAAATATCCTATATAAAGGCAACCACTTGACCTTGTTCGGAGCATTCACTGACCAAGTTCGATCTACAATTTTTGGGGTAAGTAAAAGTGTGAAATTCAAGGAAGAATATGGAAAGGGATAGAGAAGGAGACAGAGGCATTTATCAAGCACAAAAAGTCAAAATTCTCTCTCTCTCTCTCTCTCTCTCTCTCTCTCTCTCTCATGTGTTAAGTGGTTGAGTTGTTGGAAGAAATGGAGTTGCAATAATATAGCTGGGCTGAAATTTTGGATTTGATAGGGGATGAAATTCTTAGTTATTGTTGGGCTAAATCTACTAGAAAATAATTCTAATGAAGTTTGTTGAATCGTATTGAAAGAATGACTTGGTGGAGGAGGAAGGTCTCTAGGTCTAGGGTCTTGGTCTATCTCAACATGAAATTTCTAGTGGAAGAGTTTGAATGGGTTTTCCCCTATAGAAGGATTTTAGCCTTGGTAGAGTACCTACATCTGGTGTCTTTGATCATCAAGTTTTTCTTTTGATAATTGCCTGATGAAAGAAAGATAAAATAAGAACATAAGAAATTAATAAGAACTCAAAGATATCACAAGTAATTATCAACATAAGAAAATAATTATGCCTTGCTGATTTTGTAACACTAACTCCATGTTTGGAGAGTAATTAAGAAAGACAAGAGGTAGTATCGCTTCTTCAAAGAATCAAGGATTTCATAGTGTTACAACTTAAGGTTATGTTGGTTCATTACCCTATGGAGATTCTAGAGATAATCAATTGAAGGGTCAAGTAACAATATATAGTCAGTCAAATGATCACCTTATAGGAAAATAGATTGAGTTTCATAAGGTTTTTCATGTAACCAGCTAGAAGACAAGTGATTGATTTGAACCATCAACTAATTGGCATGAATATAGATGATGAGATAGTATGGATTAATTGAAAATAGTTGTAATGGTCAAGCCTCATCATTGTGTTATTATCCAAAGACATAAAATTCATAAGTACATAATATGTACAATAATTGAGTGTGGAGCAGACTCCAATACAAATAATGATAGGACAAAATCATCCAAATACCCAAATACATTCAGACATACCAAATGACTTATCATGCATAATGAATACATGGTATTTTTATATACCTATCTAGACATTGCACTTGTGATCCTGTAATTATTAGGATGAACTTATTACATTTACATTTACATATTAAAAGTATGTTTAATCTCATATATTCGCCCCCTTTTGTCACACTATATACTCTTACGCAATATAGGCCCACCTTGGGGTTATGTTGACGGTGCTAAAACCACCAACATGTCAAGGAGATCTCCTTGGTAAGAAATCCCAATTAGACCTCAAACCGTTTGGTGTAGGAGTCCTAGCAGTGGGTCGTATGGTAATGCCTTGACCATGATTTCGCAAGGAGGCAAGTAAGATAACTTTGTTGGTAGCAAGGGTGTGACCACTGCAGTGAGTCAAGGAAGGTGCATGAGAGGTTCTAAAATAGGTGGGTTGAGATGATTGTGCCCCTTGGAAACATGTAATAGTACTCGGATGGGAAGGGAACACATGAGCGAAGATGCATCACAAAGCTGGAAAGCAAGTCAGCTGTCAATACAAAGTGATGGCTAAACTAATAGCACATCTGCAACAAGATTCATATAATTGCATACAAAATAGTTCATACACAACTACATAAGTTAAAAAACATGTATTGCTACATCAATCGGAATATTCCAACTACAATAACAACATATGCATGAAAACATGTTGCCTCTTATTATATAAAGAAGTGTAAATTCCAATCATACAATAGATCCATGTAAACCCACTAGCCCCAACAGTGGAATGTTGTAGCCACATCCGCTAGCTCCACCAAGGAGATGAACTAGCTTCATGCAGTAGAGAAGCCAAGGTGCGTTACAATACTGACGAGGTACTATTTATAGCAAAGGGTGGGGTAGCCCTGAACATTTTCCCTTTGTGACTATTCAACTACCCTCATGACTCTTCACCTACTCTATATGATTGTTACATCCACTATTGACACTTGACTTAAACTTGACATGACTTAACATTACAATGCACATGTACCCATGTGAACACAACTAACTTGACGAAGCCAAATTAGACATCACTCTGACTTAGATAACCATGGAAGTCCACCTCCTCAAGATCTTCATGTTGATCACAAAGAACATACTGACACCATGATTTGTAGTCCTTGATGGTGTCCATGTGTTCCTGGTGACATCCGTCTGAAACCTGACCCTTACCTCCATAACATATGGGTACACTACTCGGGCGCCTCTGTCCAACCCATCTAAAAGCACACACATCATTGTCTTCAAGGTGGCCAGACAAGCAACATATTTTTGCATGCTGTCTGCGCTAATGGGAAATTTTGGGCTGGTGGAAATGCACATCAACTCGTCAAAGTACGAGTCAAGCTCAAGTCCGATCTGTTTCTTTGTCTTTTCCTGGTTGAGAGTCCCAAGTGATGGGATCACATGTGTGTTCACCACAACATCTATACTCGTGCATGGGAAGACTGTATGCTAGTGATGAACTGCGGGAGCTCTTCATAATTTCGGATCTGACTCCAGATATGTCCTTTCAGCTCGACCTTATTAAACCTCATCATCTTAGGCAAGTGAATTGGGGCTCCCTTGTACTTCATCGTCCATGTTTACGTGTCATCAACATCAGCATGCAATTTCATCAACATACGTGCTCTTCTAGCACATCGCTGCTACCATCCATTGAGATGGATGACTGCCTTGTGCACGGTACCAAACTTGGAGTGTAATGCTCTTATAAATATGTCAAGGGACAATACTTCATCTAGTATTGCCTTCTTTAGTTCAGCTCAGGTGCACATTGTCACCAAGTCTCCTCCTTGCTTGGTCATTTGTAGTTCCTTTGTCATTCGCTCATTCTCAGCTTTTAGGAAGCGAACACTTGAGCCAGTGGCTTCAGCATACACTCTGGTTGCATCGGCCAAGGCAGTTGGATGTTTGCACACATCAGTCATGATCACTCATTCTTCAACTTGTGCAGGAGATGTTTGATCCTCTAGAGCTGATGTTCTATGAGACTGCACAACTCTATGTTGAGATTCGTCGAACGAGATGTTGTATATGTCTTCTTCCGGCTGATCACCAAGGATCTTAGTGCCTCCTTGGTCATTCGAGACTTGCTCATCATCTAGATGCATTAAAGCAAGTGAGTTGACCTCTTTGTGGTGAGGCATGAGGTCGGTGTCCTTTTCCAAATCCTGTTGCTCCATGTCTGCATCCAACTATTGAAGTGCTTGTTCTATCTCATGATCGAAGTCTTGCCCCTATGATGGTTCACCCTGTTCGCCTGATGCCAGTTGTTCAGGTGAATCAACTACTTGTACGAGTGTTGTTTTTTTCATTTACAAATGTTGCGCCCCCTTCTGTATTTGTTGTTGTTGCACCTCCCTCTCATTTTTGCGCATCTCTTCTTCCTTTCAAAGCTTCTCCCTCAGCTCATGCAACTTCCTCTCTACTTCTTCCATTCTCTTCTTATCCTTCTATATTCGGGTGATTTACTAGTCACGTTGCTGCCTATTTTCCTCTATAGCCATAGTTTTTTTCTCTACAAGTGGACCTGCTCAAAACTTGTAGCTTTTCTCCTCCTCCATGCGTTTGACAATCATCCTCTTACCTATGTCACACACTGGTATGATTGCCTCTATTGCTATTGTTGCTACTGTTGGTGCTCTCCATGATGTTGCTTCATGTTGCCTCGCTAACCACTCCCCAACGAATTCGACCCATTATTTGGGTCTGGAGAAACTGTAGCAATATCTCCATGAGTCCTCCTTGGCCTAATCACACACCCCATGGATCCAGTTCAACTTAACTCTCGTGTAGTGATCTTTCACAATGAAATATGGGTCATACGGATTGTAGCTTCAGAGGTCGAATGGGTACTTCTTCATCAGTTCTTCTTCGACATCCGCTTGCTTGATACTTCGAATCTCATATAACCCAATCTACAATAGAAGAGCGTGCCAAGGTGCCTCCTTCTTTCGATGCAATCTAGCTATCAGTCCTGCCGAGATGTGATATGCTACTTCCTGCATGATAAGTACGTCCAAGGTGAACTTCAAAAGAACATGCGAAGCATTTGCCACACTAAAAATTCGGATGAAAGTGTTAGATGGCAAGGCATACCAATCTGCCATGCCTATCAATGCCTCCATTATTTCCTTTGACATGTAGGGTGGATCCTGTTCGAATATCATCTTGTACACTAGGGTGACAAAATGATTGGACAACTGTGCGATTACTCGTTTGAAGTTGCATTTAGACAACAACTTGAAGTATGTGTTCATAGCAGTCTCCAATAGTGACCATGCCCACTCCAAGCCCGAGAACTCCAGTTAAGCACATAATGCTTCTAACATGGAGGAGAATATGTAAATCTCTACATGCATACATCTGGGTGACTGTTGAGCCTTCGTTACTTGTTCCTTCAGCTGATGAGCCAATATGCTGGACCAGTTACATGGTTTTCCCTCTCTAGGCAATTGGTCCAATACGACCACCAAACTCTATGGGAAGGTTTTCATGCTTTATTTGCCATACAGTCAACAAGAAAATATGATCAAGTATTGGTATGCCTTCCTCAATATATTTTTCTTGAAGATCTGATTGGGTGTTAACCTAAATTGTGCTGGCTCCTTTACCTAATTCTTCATAATGTCTCTGGAGTTAGCACTGTTGTTAGGTAAGCTAAATGAAGTCTTTATGACAGTCACAGACTCTGACATCTGATACATCTCATCATAATCTCATTCCCAGAAGGTCGCAAGCTTTGTCCTGCTGACGCTGCTCAAGGTCACCGTCTCGCGATCAGTGTGAGAGACGATCCGGTGTATCATGTCCACGCATTGGAACGCGAGATATCTACATGAAATCCAGTACAAGCCAAACTTGTGAATGTTCACGTACACCTGATGGTCTTCGAGGTCTTCCCCAAAAGTACCTGCAAATGTTTCATTGACCTCTTTCCACTTCAGTTTGATGTCCTTGTCTAGATACAACTTTGTATCTTCATAGATTAGTAGACTAGAGAACAGTTGCTCAACTGTTGCTCCAATTGCATTTCATCAGTGCCCAATGATCTCGTTATCTTGGAATCCATTGAGACAGATGAACACTTGAAAGATCTAGAGACAAGAAACATGCATGGCAAGAAATCTGTCAGTGGAAACAAAGTAAATTCAGGGAAGGACATAGCACATACCTTGGAAACTGATGGGCAAGATTGCATAATTTCTTCTGAGAGGCTGGGTGAATGGCTTCCAGAATTGCGCAAAAGGAAGTCTGGGCTATCTAGGAGGTAGGATTGGTGACTGGATCTGCACAATGTGCAATCCAAAATGGTTTTTGGTTGTTGGGATTGCGCAATGCACAATTCTAGTAGGGAGTGACTGTGGGCTTAGGGACTGTATTGTGCACTTTTCTAGGCTAGTTGATCTAAAAATCACTCGTGAGTGATCTCAGTTACTTAATTAATGAATGAAGGTATTACATACTCATGTGTTGGTGTGTGTCTATGTTATCTTAGGCAACAGATCGATCAAATTACAAAATACACAGACACTAGAAAATGATAAACAGTAAGAGAAACACAGTAAGCACACATAAGAACACAATAAATTAACAAGGAGTTCAACCAATCCTCTTGGGCTACGTCTCCGGTCGAGATTTCAGTGGTGGCTTTTTTTATTGTGTCTTCAATGTAATTTTTTTACAATGAGGAGCTCAATTTGAGTCTCCTGAAACAGATGATGCTTAGCAGGGTGGTTCTTGAATTCCCTAAGCCACTAGAGTGCACAGACTCTTCATTACCAAGCCTCGACCTCAATTGGTCTTAAATGGGATGAGTCCAATTTGGTACCCAGTTCTCGATAGATATCCTCTTAGGGATTGTTCGAACCTCTCAAGCCTTCTATTTGCTTGATGCTACCTTACTCTACAGGTTGGCTCGGCTCTCTGTTTTTTGCTTCTTGCTTATTCTCTATTTTGTCTCTCTGTCTCACTGTCTCCTTCTTTCTTATAGTGCTCACTTAGCTCTCACTTCGCACTCTCTCTGTCTCTATCTCTGTCTTTGTCTGTTCATGGCTTAAATCCAATTTGTCTCATGACTATTTGCTTCCTCTTCTGCCCCTTCGGATCGCCTGTTGTTTTTCGCTTGGAGTTCCCTACCTCTGTGCCATCGCTACTATGTAATGTCTCGCAGGGAAGTGGCCACTTGTCCTCTCATGAATTGCTCCAGCTCTTCCTTAAATGATTTGTTATTTTGGTTATGCTGTGTAATGATTCATCTGCCAACTCAACAATCAAATCGGACTTCAAACTTTTATATGCTGCAACTTAATTCTCCCTCTAGATCCAGTCATTCATTGGGCGCGATCTCCGTCATCAGATCTAGAGCCCCCAGATCCTATGGTGTTCACTCTTATCACACGGTTGACTTGCTCGATCATTAGCCTACGATGAGAAGTAGTTTCCTCTCTCATCCACTGGACACGTGTCGTGCAATATGTGGAATCGCTTGTTCTCTTGCCAAATATGCTTACCACCCAACATGCCTTCGATATTCTGCTGGTTTTGGAGTGTGGGGCCCGCCTTTTGCTTTAGCGCTTTCCCTATAGTTTCCCGACTTCCCATGCGACCAAGCACTCGGGGCTTTTCCTTCTCGAGGGGCTTTGCCTAGCGATGCACAATTAGTGCTAAGCGCTAATTTCGCTTCAGAAACGACCTCTGTTTTTTGATCCAGACTTCGTAACTGCTAATTTGCATCTTGCGTGGTCTCCATGGGCCTCGGTTAGTGTGCTTTTACTGAGGTCCTCGTTGTTCCTTGCTGGATACAAAATGCCACTGTCCAGAGGTCTTCGTGATAGCTCTTTGTTCACAAGTTTTTGAAGTCTGCCTTGATTTGATACAGTCATAGCACTTTGAGAATTTTTATGGATCTAATTCTGATCACGACCTTCCCACTGAAAAAGATTTTTGACCACCAAAATTTGGTTTTCAAGCATCAACTAAGTGAGGGTACAATTGTCTCACTTGTCCAATCTCTATCCAATTTGCACTACTTAGCTTTGAACCCTTGAGCCCAACTCTAAGGTACTCAACATATCCCCTGCACATTGTCCTCACCTTCCTGTCCAGAACTGTGTATTCCTGCAATTCATTATGATATTCAGGTAATAGGTCATCAATAGAAGGCAATTGACTCTACTCTTCAGGATCTTCAATTAGTGAAGGTTCAAACAATCTCAAGAAATCTACATTTACGACTGAGTAGATGTGCATGTAAGCTAGTATATCAAGGCGAAAAGCATTCTCATCAATCTTCTCAAGGATCTTGAAGGGTCCATACGTGATAGGCTTTAGCTTTTTACCTTCACCTTGCATCTTGTCCTTGCTAATATACAGCCAGACTTGGTCACCAACTTGGAAACTATGCTCCATCTGATGCTTGTCATGCCTTGCCTTGTATTTGGCTTGGCTCTTTTCCAACTATTCCTGTACTTCCTGGTGGATCTCTTGGATTTTTTCAATGAACCTAGTTTCCCTGTCCACATCACTGTGTCCCTCAATTGTGGCATCTTTACCAAAGATAAAATCCAAAGGAGACCTTGGTGTGAAACCAAAATAGGTCTCAAAAGGAGATCTCTATGTAGAAGAATGGTTTGCTCTGTTATAAGCATGTTGCACATAACATAGATGTTCATCCCAAAGCTTAGGATGCTTGCTGCAATATCCCTTGATTAACTAGATCACTGTCTTGTTAACTACTTCTGTCTGGCCATCAGTTTATAGATGAAAAGTTGTGCTTTTCTTCAATTTGGTGTCCATCAGTTCCCACAGACTTGACCAAAACTTTCCCACAAATCAGGTGTCTCGATTAGATACAATGGAAGTGGTTAGTCCAAAATGAAGCCATACATGTTGAAGGAACAACTTTAAAGTTTGTTTAGCTATAATCTGTTTATTACAAGGTATCAAAATACACATTTTGCTGAACTATCCACAACAACATACAGATAATCATGACCTTTCCTAGATTTAGGTAGTCCTCCAACAAAGTCCATGGAAACACTCTCCCAAGGATGAGAAGAAACTGGTAATGGAGTGTACAAGCCTAGTTTTCTGTTACTGGGCTTGCTTTTAGCACACATAGTACACCGTCTTACATATCTAGAAACTGTCTCATTCATTTTTGGCCAATAACAAAATCTTTGCAATTGTGCAACTGTTTTACTTACCCCAAAATGACCTGATATTAGAGAAGTGTGTGCTTCTCGAATTATCTTTATTCTTTCAGTTTGTGGAATGCATAACTTCCCACAATGATATAAGAGTCGGTCCTTTACATGATAATCCCATTCTTCTACTCCTTTTCCTTGAATTAAAGTTGCATATACATCTTTAAAGTCTATATCTTAAGCATATTGTTCAATGTAGCTCTCATGTAACATAGAATTATGTTAAAGTATAGTAGATGCATTTACAAGGGGTCTAGATAACATATTTGCAACTTTATTGTGTATGTACTTTTTATATTTGATGACTAAATGAAACTTTTGTAGAAAACCCATCCATCTATAGTTCCTTGATTGCTGCAACTTAGTTTGGGAGTGTAGATATGAAGTGGTTGATGATCAATATGTATTAATATCTCTTTTCCCATTAAGTAATTTTTCCACTTTTTCACACTCTGTACTAATGCATATAATTCTTTATCATATGTAGGATAGTTAACTACTACAGAATTAAATTTCTCAGAATGATAACATATGGGTTTACTGTGTTGTGTCAACATTGCTCCCATGACATAAACACTGGCATCCTTTTGGATCTCAAATGGTCTTTGAAGATCAGGCAGTGCTAGTATAGGTGTTGTATTAATCTTTTATTTCAAGGTGTCGAAGGCTTTCTGTTGTTTGACTTGCCACTGAAACACCTTAGTAAATCCTGTTAACGCATGTAAGGGAGCTGCAATTAAGGAAAAGCTAGAAATGAACTTCCTCTAATATTGTGCTTCTCCTAAGAAGCTCCTAACTTCTGTAGCAGATTTGGGTTTGGGCCAGTTCATAATGACTTCCACCTTAGAGGGATCTATCTTCAATTCACCAACCCCTACTATATGACCCAAATAATTCAAATATGTTTTGCCAAATTCACGTTTTGAGAGTTTAACATAAAATTTTTCTCTTTTAAAAACATCTAGTGTTTGATTAACATGCTTTAAGTGTTCTTCCCACGTTTTGCTAAATATTAGAATGTCATCCAGATACATAATAACAAAATCATCAAGAAAAGGTCTGAGTACATCATTCATTAATCTCACGAAAGTAGCAGGAGCATTAGTTATGTCGAAAGGTATAACTAGCCACTCATACAATCCCTGCTTTGTTTTGAAAGCAGTCTTCCATGCATCTTGTTTTTCAACTCTGACCTGGTGGTATCCACTATGCAATTCTAGCTTGGAAAAATAAACATCTTCTTTCAATTGATCTAACAGATCATCTATGTGAGGAAGGGGATAACGATTTTTTATTGTTATCTTATCAGTGCTTGGTAATCAATGCAAATTGTTCACAAACCATCTTTCTTTCTCACCAAAATGATTGGTGACCCACATGGTGATGTGCTAGGTCTGATGAACCCCTTCTCGAGAAACTCCTGCACTTGCTTCTTGATTTCAGCATTCTCTAAAGCGGATAACCTGTACATTCCAATGTTAGGCAATGGAGCATCTTGCTGCAAAAATAATACCATGCACTATTTCCTTTTTGGGTGGCAGACCTTTAGGTTCTTGAAACAAGATATCAAACTTTGAAACAACCTTTTCTAAATTAGCTTGTTGTTTAGCATTACAGCCCTCAAATACATTGGTTTTATTAGGTTTCTTTTCCTTTACAACCATCAGTAAGAATTGTTTGCATGAATTTATCATTCTTTCATCTGCCCTGATTGTTATAGACATTTCTAGGCACTTCAACCCCAATCATAAATGTCCATAAACTAAGGGCTCCTAAGTCCCTAAAATTGTTGCTTCCTACCTAAAGGAAAAAGGTCAGCTGATTACATCATCTCCCAGAAGTTCTCCACTGAAAACTGCTCATAAATGGTCAAAACTGGACCATACTGAAAGCTCACTGCAGAGGGTGCGATGCATATCACCTTCCCAGTGTACAAGGTGCGATGCATACTGAGTTGCTCCTCTGTAGGGCGCGATGGTTGGGAATGGACAAATGGCAGGAACAAAATGCGAGGTGGAAGATCATGGAATCTTCCAGAAGCTTCCCCTCTGACACTTGCCTCTCTGTTTTAGACCAGGGATGAGTAAGAGATCATCATTCTCCAAGTGGAAGTAGGAACTATCAGATAGAGGACACTAATCAAGATCCCTGAAGATGACTCACCTCTCTGTAATCATCTATATATGGATCCCTTATCACAAAGATCCAGAGGCTAGAATTTTGTATCTTATAGAGAAGTGTTGTTGATTTTCTGGTGTACATTCATAGTGTTGGGTGATCTAAGATTTGCTTGAGGTGAAGAAGGGCTTCCTAGCTGGAGGATGATGTTGGGTTAGAACATATGGTTGTAATCCTCTTGCTACTTTTCATCTTAATAAAGCTATTCTAGTTTTCTTCCATACTCTTGTGTACTTGTTTATATATGCAGTTATATGGTTAACAGACATCTGGTCCTGTGTTATTTATGAATATAGATCTTTGTTTCTTCGATAGTAGTATGTTGCTGTGATTCCACAGGTTATATTTGAAGCTGGGTAGACGAAGAAGAAGCGGCGAAGCTCTATCAAGAAGGAGAGGAAATCAAGCGCAAGACTAAGGTTGGTCTTCTTGCTTCTCCTCTTGTCTATTTTCATAAAAGAAAATGAAAGTAGACTTTACTTTTTTGTTTCTAAGATAGCCACCCATCTTAGTGGGAA
Organism: Pinus taeda; assembly: GCA_000404065.3. Taxonomy (NCBI): domain Eukaryota; kingdom Viridiplantae; phylum Streptophyta; class Pinopsida; order Pinales; family Pinaceae; genus Pinus; species Pinus taeda. The sequence continues at coordinate 168,912 of APFE030020299.1, read as the reverse complement.
TAGTAGCATCTGAGTGGACACTATTCCCGGTAACAGAATGGTGACTCCGCTGGGGAGCAACTAGATTGTTTGTTAGCCTATCTATCTTTGTTTCTTTTATAAACTTACAGACGAAGCCTGAAGTCAAGCCAGCTAGCCTTCGAACTGCATTTGTTATACAAATGCAAAGTAGATCAATGTTGCTTTAGTCATCTCCGAGTTATGTTTATGAATTAAACAATCAATCTGCAAGCAATATAATTTCCCTAAGTGGTGGCTCTAGTAACCTCTTTAGATCACCCCTGTGTTTTACATACACTGAACATTACTTACTCCGCCTAAATCCCTGAACTGAATTGCAAACTGTGGGTGAAAACCTATTTAAAGTCTTGCACTAGTACCATCACACCCTGCTTTCAAGGCAGTCTGTATGCATCACACTTCCTGAGTGCAGTAGGTGCGCTACATACTGGTTTCACTGTGTAACAGGTGCGATGGTCAGGGAGGGTTAACTTTACCCTCAGACTCTAGATCTAGTGTGTCATTTTCAGTTCGCTTTTGCAAAAAGTAGCATAACTAGACTGTCGTTTCTGGATCTAAAAGTATCGTAGTGTCATTTTTAGTTTTAGAAGACAATCCCATTGTTTATGATAGTTGACTATACAGTTACTATTGCATAGGATTTGAATTAGTAGTTTTTAAAGTGTCGAAAAGCAATTTTCATTTCAAAATTGCAAAGTGTCTCTCCTACCTTCACTTCATTTTGAAAAAGAATTTTGTTGAGTACTGTCGCTTTAAAAGTAATTCATATTTGCACATAGCTTTCTTATCATCATTCATACATTAAGAAGGCTGAAAACAAATACATGCATGTGCATTTTCATTTCAACAGCTTGGTTTGATTTAGGATTGTGCATTTAGCGTGTGCTCTGTGCTCTTTGCAGAAAGATTCTTAACTTTCTTTCCTTAGTAGCTAGGATTTTCATTGCCGAAAGAAGATTAAATGTTTGTTTATCATCTTAGATTGCATTTCAGGAATTATATACACATCACGCGGTGAACCTGAAAGGAAAATTGTTAAGAAAGATCAACTTAAAATAAATTTAATGATTCTAACAACGCTTTTGAACTTAATGCACAACATCTAGAGGTCTAGGCTAGAGACGTATTCCGACGTCGTAAAACCTGGTAACTATTGCTTTCAGTGTTGGTTGGGTGATTCCTCCACTCTGAGATGACAAGTGCCAGTACAGACTTGTGCTCCCACGTACCATCAAGTATATATTGGGAAACCACAATAGGCTGCATCCTTTATCCTTAGGAAGTCGTGGCTACCGCCCTATCGATCGCAATGCACTGAACACAACATTCGGGAAGATTAACTGTCGTACCATAAAAAGTATTCTGCAGTTTTGCGATTGGTTTGGTAATCCTCTCTGCCTAGATCTCCATAGAAGTCCATTTTGCTCCTTTTCAGACTCCTTAAAGGAAAAGGTCCTCTGAGCACTTGTCACTTCAGGCTCAATAAAAATTGAAGGCGACTAGAGTCATATTTTGTTTTTTTTCGACTCTTTAAAATTGAAGAAACAAGTTGTGTCAAAGCGTCTAAAAATTTATTTTAATCGGAATAACATCACAAATTCCCCCGTTGGTCTTTAGGTTGAGAAAATGGAGTCTACCAACCAAGGATTTCCCCTTGGAGGAAATCCTAGTCCCTTCTCCTCTTGGGGAGATGTTGGTGCACCCCATATGGCCACTTTGTCACTTCCAGGGTTGACAATTGGTTTACCTATCTGGCTCTTCTCTACCTCTGTCATTCAGAATCCCATAATTCCTAAACAGTCAAATCAGCAACTAGATGACACTAGAGTTGCCTCCCAACCTTCTACTTCATTTGATTCTCCCTCTCCTCCTTCCTCTTCGCTTGATAAAGCTGATAAAGCTAAAATTCAAGTAACTGAGAAGAAGAAGAAGCAGAAAGAGAAAAAGGAAAAGAAGAAAAGAACCAAAATCGAAAGGGGGCAACCAAGCGTCATCTAGCGAAAATCCTCACACCGCACTATCGAAACCTAAATCTCCTTGTGTCATTTGCAATGGAGACCACTAACACTGAGATTGTCCCTGCATCCATCGGATCTTAAGGGATTGGTCTCCTCGTTTGCACAATCCGGTGGTGTCAATCTCTGACAATCATGTTGAATGCACACCATTAACCAATGAAAGTGAAGCACATGGACAGAAAGGGAATCCCAGATGTCCTTGTAAGTTGTGTGAAGGCAATCACGCCGTCCACCGTTGTCCGTTCCTTGATGAGGCTAAAATAGTTTCGGATGAACGTCCGGTTTCACCACTACGACTTCCTCTTGGATATAAAAAACTCTTGCCAAGTCCTCCACCGGTTGAAAATCTGGCTGGCCCATCATTGTGGTCGGCCGATGCGTCTATCCTTGAAAATGAACCCTTTGAATCCATACCAAATGAAAGTCAAAAGGTCGAGACGACAGTTGACCCGGTCTTTCCTTCAGAGTGTTCATCTTCGAATGATACTGTCACTAAAGAGAAAGAGAATGACACCGTTCAAATTCTTTTCAACAACATAGACTCTGATGAAATTGGGGGCAGTCCTCCCATTCCTTTATCGTAGGAAGGAAGTTCATCAAAGTCATATCCGGCCGTCTATTTGGTCCCACCACCAAGCAACCTAGTCGTTTCCTTCGACTGGAATCTACTAGGTAGACCCCGTTTACCAGCTAGTGTACCATTCAGAATCATTGTACAAGCTTACAGAATGGTCATGGTTGGTACCATCATCGATAAAGGGGCTTCTGTGAGTATCCTTTCCTCAATTTCTTGGAAAGAGCTTGGTTCGCCATCGCTTTTTCCTGAAATGAGAAATTTGACAGGCTTCGACAAAGGAACCAGTCGACCTTTAGGGATCCTTCCAAATGTGCCCATTACTTTGAGAAGGAAAACTGTTCACATGAACGTGATGGTAGTTCAAGGACCATTGGATTATGATCTACTCCTTTGATGTGACTATATTTATTGCATGGGAGCCATCGTCTCCTCACTCTTTATAGTAATGTGTTTTCCGCACGAAGGAAGAATGGTCAAGCTCGTAGACCAAATATCATTCCCCGGTTCACACATCGCAAATAGTCAAATGCCATCCATAAATGGTCTCTTCACACAAGGAATGTCTCATCGATCTCCAGTCCGTCCACCTGATGAGCGTGAGTGATTTAGGAGGATGTGACTGAAACCCAGGGGGCATGCACCCTGGTTTGTTTCGGCAGGGAAACCTTGGGTATAGAGTGGGTTTTCGTGAGGGATATGTGATTAGTCTGATGAACTCGTCCTTACAGGAAAATGGGATCAGGCTGGAATAAGATACCTTCATTAAAGTTATGTGAGTGGAGTATCTCTATGCCACTCCCCTTTGTCTATTTCGGTAGGCCCAAGGGAGCTTTTCTGTCTGCTACGCAAATGGAACTTTATTGGTAACCTGGAAATTCTTCGCTATACCTGGGGGCATGCAAACCTTTACACATGCAAGCAAAGAGAAACTATTTATTTTTTAAATTTGTAGGACCTCTAACCCTTTAAAATCGTAAGGCTAGTCGTTTCCTAACTTGCATAAAGAAATGATATGGGGGAAATCTTGAAAGATGTAAGCCCCTTAAAAATAGCATCTCGAATGAGACATTCTTATCATACGACTGGAAAGCAATGTTACCACAGGGTTCAAGCTCGTTAAAAAATAAAACCTCCATGAGCAGTTTTAGCGCATAGTTCAAGCTCGTTAAAAAATAAACATAAGTCATGAGCAAATGTTTCCCCCAGCGTTTAAGCTCATTAAAAAATGAACCGGTAAATAACC
>APFE030020299.1:145532-162664 GCA_000404065.3 Pinus taeda | reverse complement strand
TAGAAGATGACTCACCTCTCTGTAATCATCTATATATGGATCCCTCATCACAGAGATCTAGAGGCTGGAATTTTGTATCTTGTAGAGAAGTGTTGTTGGTTTTCTGGTGTACATTCATAGTGTTGGGTGATCTAAGCTTTGCTTGAGGTGAAGAAGGGCTTCCTAGCGAGAGGATGATGCTGGGTCAAAACATATGGTTGTAATCCTCTTGCTACTTTTCATCTTAATAAAGCTATTCTAGTTTTCTTCCATATTCTTGTGTACTTGTTTATATATGCAGTTATATGGTTAACACACATTTGGTCCTATGTTATTTATGAATATAGATCTTTGTTTCTTCGATAGTAGTATGTTGTTGTGATTCCACAGGTTCTCTTTGAAGCTGGATAGACGAAGAAGAAGTGGTGAAGCTCTATCAAGAAGGAGAGGAAATCAAGCGCAAGACTAAGGTTGGTCTTGTTGGTTCTCCTCTTGTCTATTTTCATAAAAGAAAATGAAAGTAGACTTTACTTGTTTGTTTCTAAGATAGCCACCCATCTTAGTGGGAATAACAGCATCTGAGTGGACACTATTCCCGGTAACACTGTTTTGATGAGAGTATAATTATTCTGGAGCTTATGAGCTCTTACAAAGTATTCGATTCCATATTTAACAAGTAGATACTTGTTCTCAGCTCTATAGAAAATAGATTTTCTGTCATATAAGTAAGGACTTCCTAAAACAATTCCACATATATCCAAAGGAATTATGTCTAACTCAACCTCATCTACAAATGTTGACCTAAGAGAAAATTTGAGTTTGCATTGTCTAGTCACTTGTAGTTGTGCTTTATCATTTAGCCATCCTAATGGGTATGGTTTCTTGTGAGGTGTAGTCACTAATCCCAACTTATTTACAATTGCTTCAGAAATGAAATTTACTTGTGAGCCACTATCAAACAAAGTATCAATCTTTTGATGTTTGGAAATAACTCGAATATGGAAAAGCTCATGTCTTTTTCTCTCATTTTCTTCATCAATAGTAGATTGTGTAGAATTACTAGTAGATGCTTCATAATTCTTACCTCTTATACCTGTGGCTGCAATATTTGTTTCATCTCCTGAGTCTGACCCGAAATCTTTCTGAATAGCTGCAACAATCTTCTTCTTCTTGCCCTTGAACTTCTTAGGTCTCAACTATGGATGTAGTATACAATAGTGCTCATCATCATGCCCATCCTTCTTACAGTGAGTGCATGAAGACTTGCTCTTCTGTGCATTGTTAGCCTTCCTTGCTTTCCACTTCTATTTTCTTCTCTCCTTATTCTTGCATGCAGTTGGTTGGGATGATCCCCCAACTTCTGGACTTCCATTCTTTCCTCTAGCTTCTAGATGAGTAGCTTGAACAAATACCTCATCTATACTAGTGGGATTAAACATGAGGATAGTCTGCCTCATGTAGCTGTGTAGACCACCAATGTACTTCAACAAAGTCTCAGGTGAGTCTAATGATATTCCTAGAATCAATGGTCTCTTTCTAAATTCTTGAGTGTATCCTTATACACTTTTCCCTTTCAACTGTTGAAGAGTTTTCCAGCTCATCATGGCTTGCTGCATGTAGGCCAATGGATAGAATTGTCTTTTGATTACAGAAACAAATTCACTCTCGAAAAAGATAGTCTGACCATGTCTCTTCTTGTCATCTTGGGTCTTGCCTTCCCACCAAACTAAGGGAGTGCCTCCAAGGCATAGTTTTGCTAGCTAAATCTTGCTCTTGTTTGAGTCGATACTCTGCACTCTGCAATAAACATCAATTTGTCTAATCCAATTGTCCAGCTTTTCTGCATTCAACTCTCCATCATATATAGGTGAATCAAATTTAACATCTAGATTAATCAAGGATGCCTTCCCTTTGTGTTCAGGGCCATTAGGAGGTGTGAGAAAGTTTTCTTCTTTCCCCTTGCCTTTTGAGTGGTCATGGAAGTGAGACTCATCTTCTCCTTTATCTTGTTTGGAGCCTGATGAATCTTCATCTTTGTGTTTTCTAAAGTCCCTATACATTTTCTCTACCATGGACTTAATGGCTAGGAAACTATCTATGAATTTAGGGTCTAGCCCCACAAAACCTTCCTCTGACATTGTCTTATGAGGATAGACTCTTCCAATTTCAGGATTAGTTTCAACCAACTCTCCTTCTCCTAATTTGAGCTTTTATCTAGTTAGCATTCAACAACTAAATCCAACACAAGTTTGTCTAACCTTAACAACCTTGAGCTCTGATACCACGTGATCTGAAAATCATTCGTGAGTGATCTCAGTTACTTAATTAATGAATGAAGGTATTACAGACTCATGTGCTGGTGTGTCTGTGTTATCTTAGGCAACAGATTGATCAGATTGCAAAATATACAGACACTAGAAAATGGAAAACAATAAGAGGAACACAGTAAGCAAACACAAGAACACAACAAATTAAGAAGGAGTTCACCCAATCCTCCTAGGCTACGTATCTGGTCCAGCTTTCAGTGGTAGCCTTTTCTTATTGTGTCTTTAAAGCAGAGTTTTTACAATGAGGAGCTCAATTTGAGTCTCTTGAAACAGATGATGCTTAGCAGGGTGGTTCTTGGATTCCCCAAGCCACTAGAGTGCACAGACTCTTCCTTACCAAGCCTCGACCTCAACTGGTCTTGAATGGGATGAGTCCAATTTGATACCTAGTTCTCGACAAATATTCTCTCAAGGATTGCTCGAACAGCTCAAGCCTTTTGTGTACTTGATGCTACCTTACGCTACAGGTTGGCTCGGCTCTCTGTTTTCTACTTCTTGCTTATTCTCTTTTCTGTCTCTCTGTCTCACTGTCTCCTTATTTCTTACAGTGCTCGCTTCTCTCTCGCTTCATGCTCTCTCTATCTCTGTCTTTATCTATTCATGGCTTAAAGCCAATTTTTATCATGATTGTTCGCTTCCTCTTCCGCCCCTTTGGATTGCCTACTATTGTTTGCTTGGAGTTCCTTGCCTCTGCATCATCGCCACTATGTAACGTCTCACAGGGAAGTGACCACTTGTCCTCTCATGAACTGCACCAGCTCTTCCTGAAACAGTTATGCTGTGTGATGATTCATCCACCAACTCAGTGGTCAAATTGGACTTTAGATTTTATACGCCGCAACTTAATTCTCCCTCCAGATCTGGTCATTCATCGGGTGCAATCTCCACCGTCAGATCTGGAGCCCCCAGATCCTATGGCGTTTGTTCTTATCACGCGGTTGACTTGTTTGACCATTAGCCCATGATGAGAGGTGGTTTTCTCTCTCATCCGTTGGACATGCGTCATGCAATATGTGGAATCGCTCGTTCTCCTACCAAATCCGCTTATTGCCCAACATGCCTCTGATACTCTGCCGGTTTTGGAGCACAGGGCCCGCCCTTTTCTTTAGCGCTTTCCCTACGGTTTCCTGGCTTCCCATGCAACCGAGCCTGGAGGCTTTTCCTTCTCGAGGGGTTTTTCTTAGTAATGCGCTAATCTCGCATCAAAAATGGCCTCTGTTTTCCGATCTGGACTTCGTAACTACTAGTTTGCATCCTGTGTGATCTCCATGGGCCTCTCATGCTTCCCAGCTTCCCATGCATCAGCATGCTTTGACTAAGGTCCTCATCGTTCCTTGGTGGCTACAAACTACCACTATCTAGAGGTCTTCCTGATAACTCTTCGTTCACAAGTTTTTGAAGTTTGTCCTGATTTGATATAGTCATAGCAATTTGAGAATTTTTATGGATCCAATTCAAATTACTAGCAGTCACTGTCCATTAGAAATGTGAAAAATAGTCCTGGAGTGCAGTGCTGGGTAGAAACGTGCATTTCTGGACAGTAAGGTAGAGCATTCCTTCCCCATATTACGCAATGCAGTCTCAGTGAAGGTAGAGGCCCGGCCAAGGTTTGCCCAACTCGCCGACGTAAAAGTGAAATCACATAAGATAGTGATTTCATAATGACATTAAGTGATAGTAGAAGTGATTGACAGTGCATGAAAAACATGAATGAAAGATTCATCAAACAAATCGACATGCATGTGGGTGAAGCGATTCACCGAATCAGTGATCGTTCATTCAAAACAGTTTCATGCATGTGACAGCAGTGACATAGAAATGAAAACTGAAACAGAGCTAGAACAAGCTAGTATACATGTAAACGATAGCAAGCATTAAAAGAAAACAAGAAAACAACACTCACACAAGTGAATACACAAAAAGAGACAGAAATGTTGAAAAAGACAAGTTGAGGCCACTTACTCATGAATAGTTGAGCCAGATGTGTCGAAGAGTCCTGGGTGTGCTGTGGGATGTCAAAGCTCCAAAGTTGATGTTAAATAATTATCTCTGAATAAGTTTGGGATTATGACGTGCATGCGACAAATATAGGAAAAAGCAATACTTGGAGGGAAGTTTCTAAAACAACTTTGCATGTAAGCTCTAGCTGCTAAATACAGCTCCCTGAATCAAGGGATTACCTTTTCATGTTTCCTATTGCCATTCCAGGAAAACAAATTCATGCGTGTATGCAAGTCAAGTTTCCTTGCTCCCAGGTGGAACTGGTCAACTGAACTTCTCATGAATGAAGCTGCTCAATTGCTTGAGAAAAATGTGCTTTTCTGGCTGTGAGCTAGGCTGGCTGCCCAAGAGGTTTGCGTAATTTCTAGGTAGAGTAGCTGACTACTACCCAGATTTGTGCAAATTCTGGGTTGAGCAGCCTTGCTGGGGCAAATTTTTGTAATTCCTGCTTGGAGTGTTGACTGGTAGAATTGCACAATTCTGGGGCCCAGTAGGCGGTCAAAGATAATTGTGCAATTTCTAGATGGAATGTTAGTTGCCCTCTAGAAATGTGAAATTTTCTTGAGGAAGCTTCTCAGCGTGCAGTTGGACTAAGTCTAGGTGAACAACTTGTGAGAGGAATGCATCAAGTTGTGATCAACAGGTTGTCTTTGTGCAAGAAAACACTGAATCTTATGTAATTGACGAAGCAATACAAGGTGTTGTGAAAGGTTAGTAGGGAGGCCCCAAAACAAGCTAAGGAAAAAATTTTGAGGGTAGTTGTAGCCGCTACAACACTTGGCAACACACTAGTAGAACTCCATCTTTCTAAATGGACCTTGTTCATGAAAAGCAAGTCTAGCACCACCGGAAGTATTGTTTAGTTCTCATCTTATCTTCGTTTCACACTAGCTTGATTGTAAGATGTAGCATCTGCCAAAATCTTAGTTGATTGACACACATTCCAAGCCAAGGAAACATAGTTGTTTCGATTGGGGTTGAGGGGTATATTGATGCACAAGTATTATAGTCGTTAAAGTCTTAGTTTCATCTCTGGTGTTGCTCCGCTACCAGCAGGCCTGGATAGTACCCCAGTGAAGTCACATAGGAACACAAGCATGGTCTGTTGCTAGTGAGCCTAGTAAATACCCTGGCAGAGTTACTTGCATCACCTCCCTACATAGGAGGCCTTTCTCTTCTTTCACCTTATTCATTTTTCATTTTGAATTTTTTGACTTTTCATTTTTTCATTTTCATTTTTGTCAACTGTGCACAACACTTATTTATTTCAGAGTTGGAAGAGGGATCCTGACTTAATGAGAGCAGGAGAGTTTTTTCTAGCAGAGAAGTAGTTTATTATATCTCTGATGTGCATGTTAATATTTTCCCCCTCACCTTAGTCTTCTTGACTGAGCTGACAAGGGTTAACCCAAAAACAACCGACTACAGGAGGTGACACTAGTTAGCATGCAAGCGTTGTGTTTTCACCAAGGTTCACTTCGAACAATATGTATTTTCCTTTGATGTGTCACAGACTAAAGGTAAAAATTTCTTCATACAGAGGAAAGATGACAGATAACCAAGTAGTGATAGTTGTACAAGCCCTCTTGTACTTCACCCTATTCGTTTCAAGAGTCATACATGGTTTCATGTGAAACTAACCTATGAAGGAAACAAGTGAACTATACGAAACAAGAGAACTAACAAACAACAAGCAAATCAAGAGTAGAATCAAAAGTGAAAGCAAAGAAAGTAAGAAAACAAGCAAGAAGACAAACAAACAAACAAAGCAAGTAAGAAAACAAGCATGTAAGGAAATTGATTGAAAGCAAACGATACTACTCCTACATTAATAGTGCATGGGCCTAATCATGTGAAGTGACATTTCCAATGCAGCCACTGATGCATTGGTTGACCCATATTAGTGAAGGCTTGGTCTGCGAGTAACCCAGTTGTACGAACCAAAAAGCAAGTAAGATATAACAATGAAGACAATCACACTTTGTGTTTGACAGTGCCCACATAACATAAGTGAGTGGAAGTGCATGACGAGTAGTCCATGGACTTATCATGATGTTGTGTGACACTGTGTGCAACTTTGGAGCATAAGCACACTCTTAACTGTGATATGCAAGCAAACAAAAGAAACAAAGATAACTTGCATCGCGAATAAGTGCTTGCAATGTAATATTCCTCCAATGCAAGAGTATTGTGATCATGCATTTCGAGTGGAGGAAGTGTGACTTGTGCGTGAGATGGATCTCTAATGCATACAGATGAGTGATGAGGATCCTTGGGTGATTGAACAGTTTCATGATCGGAAGTGAGAATAACCCCAAGAGAGTGAAGACCTGACAGAACCATCAGCTTGGGCTGAAGTGCCTTGATAGTCTTGGGTGTTTCAACTTCATCATCAAATAGATCATCATGAACGGTGGCTTCAAAATATCAACTATGATAGAGTCATGATCATGATCAAATACAGAAACAAATGGATCACGACCACCACAATCAGAAAAATCAATGATTTCATGGCATCCTCATGATCAGACGAATCAAACAGAGGGGTAGATGAAAAATGAAGAAACTCATCCTCAATGTTTCCAAAAAAGATAGATGAAAGATCAAGTGGGTTTTCAATGAATATCTTATCCTCTCCATTGTCGAATGATGGAGCAACATCTAGTGAGTCTTGCGAGAGATCAACAATGGGTGCATCCATAGATGAAGACCCACATGTGAAATCATGGATGGCAGGTTCACCAAAGATGTTAGGAAATAATGGAGGGGGCTCGGACGGAAGGGAGTCCTCCTTCACCAAGTTTTGATGCTCAAGTTCCCACTCATACTCTTCATGAATGACAATGCATGTTGGTTGTGAAACACCAACTCTGTCGATGGGTTGTTCCTTGTTCACAACAAGTGAAGAGTCTGGAATGGACGAGCACAAGATAGTATCATTTGGATGAACACCTAAGTGCGAAGACAGAGGTTGTAGAATAGAATGTATATGAGAACTCAAAGGCCACACAATCAAATCTATGCGAAAATTAAGTGAAGTGATGTTGGGAGGATGTGAAAGATGAACAGGTGTGTGAGCATGATACTCAACATCACTTGGTAGTGGTGGAGTTATTGAATGAGGGGAAGGTAGATAGTCAGTTGAGACAGTATCTGCAGCCACATGAGATTGCACAACTCCATCAATGAAGAATGTTGAGTGAGGCTTGATCTCAAGCTTCTTCCTAGCACGACCAGATTTCTTAAGGAAATACTAGAACCCATCTAAAGATAGGAAAATTTCATCTGGCTCCTCAGAGCTTGAAACTGCAAGTCATGGAAGCACTACCAAAAATCTATAACTAATTCATGTGGAGCCTTCCATTGCTGTAATAGTTTTTGGTCAAGATAGTATGGATCAAAATGATAGAAAGTGTCTTCAATAAGAACACAAAAGTGCTCAAGTGAGTGCACACTGTCAGCTGGTAGGTTAAGAAGCCAACCACGTGGAGATTTGTGAAGTGTGTGTGCAAGCAACAATCTGGCCTATTTGTCAGAACACCCTTCTTCCTCATGAAGCATGGAAATAAAGTCATGTAAGTACTCAGGCTAGGCCACTTCGCCTTCACCATCATACGTGTAAGTGAACAAGAGATCGAAAAACTCCCTCATGATGGAGACATCTTCATGATTTGAAAAACATTGTGGAGGGAGAAGAGTGAAAGAATCCATGAAAGTTATGCAGAGGTTCAAAACTAGATGAGAGGACACAGCTTGTCATCTGACCCTCCTTCTAGCACCAGAAATGTTGACGGTGCTTGACCTACCAACATGTCAAGGGGATATCCCTGGTAAGAAGTTCCAATTAGACCTCATACTGTTTGGTGTAAGATTTCCAGTAGTGGGTCATATGGTAATGCCTTGGTCGTGATTTCGCTTAGAGGCAAGCAAAATAACTCTGTTGGTAGCAAGAGTATGACTGCTACAATGAGTCAAGGAAGGCGCATGAGAGGATCTAACATAGGTGGGTTGAGATGAGTGCACCCCTTGGCAGCCTGTAACAATACTCAGATGGGAAGGGAAGACACGAGCAAAGATGCATCACAAAGCTGGGAAGAAAGACAATTGGAAATCCAAAGTGATGGTTAAATCAATAGCACATCTGCAACACAATCCATATAATTGCATACAAAATAGTTCATACACAACTATGTAAGTTGGACAACATATATTTCTACAGCAACTGGAATAGTCCAATTACAATAACAACATATGCATGAAAATGTGTTGGCTTTTATTATATAAAGAAGTTTAAGTTCCAATCATACAATACATCCATGTAAACCTACTAGCCTAAAAGTGGAATGTTACAGCCACATCTGCCTACTCCTCCAAAGAGATGAACTAGCTCAGTGCAGTGGAGAAGCGAAGGCACATTACTATACTATTGAAGCTCTCTCCAAGATAGTCTTATTGGAAGCTTGGTTGACCAAAAGCCTGTACAATGAGTTATGAGGGACTTTATAACAAAGGATGGTGTGGCCCTTGACATTACCCTCTATGACTGTTCAACTACCCTCATGACTCTTCACCTACTCTATGACTCTTACATCCACTATTGACACTTGAATTACACTTGGCATGACTTAACATTATAATACAGATGTACCCATGTGAACACAACTGGCTTGAGCAAGCCAAACTAGACATCACTCTGACTTAGACAACCATGGAAGTCCAACTCCTCAACATCTTCATGTTGATCGATAGTAACATATTGATGCCAAGATTTGTAGTCCTTAATGGTGTGTGTGTGTTCTGCAGTGACATCCGTCTGAAACCTGACCCTTACCTCCATAACATCTAGGTACACTGGTTGGGCTCCTCTATCCAACTCATCTAAAAGCATGTGCATCATTGTCTTCAAGGTGGCCGAACCAACAACATACTTATGCATGATGTATGCACTAATGGACAAGTCCGGGCTAGTAGTAATGCGCATCAAATCGTCCAAGTATAAGTCAAGCTCGAGCCAGACTTGTTTCTTTGTCTTCACCTAGGTGACAGTCCCAAGTGATGGGATTGCATGTTTGCGCACCACAACATACATACTCTTGAATACTTGTGCATGGGAAGCATGTATGCTAGTGATGAACTGGGAGAGCTCTTCATAATTCTGGATCTGACTCCGGATATGTGCTTTTAGCTTGACCAAATTGACCCTCATCATCTTAGGCAAGTGAAGTGGGTCTCCCTTGTACTTCATCATCCATGTTTGCATGTCATCAACAATAACATGTAAGTTCATCAAGATACGTGCTCTTCTAGCACATCTTTGCTGCCATCTATTGAGATGGACGATTGCCTTGCACACGATACTAAACTTGGAGTATAATGCTCGCATAACTCTGTCAAGGGACAATACTTGATCTAGTATTTACTTCTTCAGTTCAACTCGGGCAGACATTGTCACCAAGTCTCCTCCTTGCTTGGTTGTTTGTAGTTCCTTTGCCATTTGCTCATTCTCAGTTACTAGTAAGCGAACACTTGAGCTGGTGGCTTTGGAATACACTGTCATTGCATCAACCAAGGTAGCTAGATGATTTCACACATCAGTCATGATCACTCATTCTTCAACTTTCACAAGAGATGTTTGATCCTCTGGAATTGATACTCTGCGAGGTTGCACAACTCTATGTTGAGATTTGTTGAATGAGGTGTTGTGCATCTCTTCTTCTGACTAATCACCAAGGATCTTAGTGCCTCCTTGGTCATTCGAGACTTTCTTCTCATCTAGATGAATTGAAGTGGGTGAGTCGACCTCTTTGTGGTGAGGGATAAGGTCGGTGTCCTGTTCCAACTCTTGTTGCTTGATGTCTGCATCCAACTGTTGAAATGCTTGTTCTATCTCATGAGCGAAGTCTTGCCCCTGTGATGGTTCACCCTGTTCACCTGATGTCAACTGTTTAGATGAATCAACCATTTGTTTTCACATGTTGCAACCCCTATTGTATCTATTGCTACTGCACTTCCCTCTCTTATTTGCGCAGCTCTTATTCCTTTCAGAGTTTCTCCCTCAGCTCATGCAACTCCCTCTCTTCTTCTTCCATTCTCTTCTTATGCTTCTATTTTTGCATGATTCACTTTTTTGTGCTGCTGCATCTTTTCCTCTATAGCCATAATTTCTTTCTCTATAAGTGGATCTGCTCGAAACTTGTAGCTTTACTCCTCCTCCACGCGGTCGACATTCTTCCTCTTACCTTTGTCGTGCATTGGTATGCTTGCCTCTATTGCTACTGTTGGTGCTCTTTGTGATGCTGCTTCATGTTGCTTCGATAACCACTCCACAACGAAGCCGATCAGTACATTGGGTCTGGAGAAACTCTAGCAATATCTCCATGGGTCCTCCTTTGCCTAATGACACGCCCCGTGGATCTAGTTCAATTTAACTCTCGTGCAGTGATCTTTCACAATGCAATGTGGGTCATACAGATTGTAGCTTTGAAGGTTGAATGGGTACTTGTTCATTTGTGTTGCTTCGACATCTTCTTGATTGATACTATGTATCCCCTATAACCTAATCTGCAATGGAAGAGTGGGCGAAGGTGCCTTCTTCTTCCAATGGATTCTAGCTATCAATCCTATCAAGATGTGATATGCTACTTCCTGCATGACAAGTATGTCTAAGGAAAACTTTGGAAGAATATGCGAAGGCTTCTCCTCATTGAAAATTTGGATGAAAGTGCCAGAAGATGAGGCATACCAATCTGCAATGCCTATCAATGCCTCAATTCCTTCCTTTGACATGTAGGTTGGATCCTGTTCGAATATCATCTTGTACGCTAGGATGAAAAAGTGATCAGACAACTGTGTGATTACTCCTTTGAAGTTGCATTCGGACAACAACTTAAAATACATGTTCATAGCAGTCTACACCAGTGACCATGCCCACTCCAAGCCCAAGAACTCCTGTCGGGCACATACTGCATCAAAGATGTAGGTGGACATGTAACTCTCTATATGCATACTTTCAAGTGATTTTCAAGCCTTCATTAGTTGTTCCTTTAGCTAATGAGCCAATATGCCAACCAGTTACATGGTTTTCCTTCTCTAGCCAATTGGTCTAGTGCAACCACCCAACTCTGTGGGAAGGTTTCCGTGTTTTCTTGGCCATACACTTGACAAGCAAATATGATCAAGAATTAGTAATCCTTCCTCAATATCTTTGTCTTGTAGATGTGGTTAGGTGTCAACCTAAAGCGAGCTGGCTCCTTTACCCAATTCTTTAGAATGTATCTCGAGTTAGCACTACAGTTGGGTAAGTTGAATGAAATCTTTATGACAGTCATAGGCTCTGACATCTGATACATGTCATTATAATCTCATTCCCAGAAGGTCGCAAGCTTCATCCCACTGACACTGCTCAAGGTCATCGTCTTGGGATCGGTGTGAGAGATGATCCAGTGTATCATTTCCATGCATTGGAACGTGGGATAACTGCATGCAATCCAGTACAATCCAAACTTGTGAATGTTCACATACACTTGATGGTCTTGGAGGTCTTCCCCAAAAGTGCCTGCAAATGTTTCATTGGCCTCTTGCCACTTTAGTTTGATATCTTTTTCTAGATACAACTTTGTATCTTCATAGATTGGCATACTAGAGGACACTTGCTCAACTACTGCTCCAGATGCATTTCCATCAGTGTCTTGTGATCCTGTTCTCTTGGAAGCCATTGAGACATATGAACACCTAAAAGAGTGTTGACTGGCAGAATTGCGTAATTCTGGAGCCTAGGAGGCTGCCAGATAGAATTGTGCAATTTCTGGAGGGAAGCCTGGTTTCCCTCCAGAAATGTGCAATTTTCTTGGGGAAGTTTCTCAACCTGTAGCTGGACCAAGTCCAAGTGAATATCCTATGAGAGGAATGCATCAAGTTGTGATCAACAGGCTTCCTTTGTGCAATAAAACACTAAATCTCGTGTACTTGACGAAGAAAGACAAGCTGCTATGAAAGATTGGTGGGGAGGCTCCAAAATAGGCTAAGGAAAAATTTTGAAGGGTGGTTGTAACCGCTACAACAGGTTATAAGATAGTACCCACCTTCAAAAAAAAATTCCTTAAAGATTTGTTTTTAAGGGAATTACATATGATTAAACCAAATAATATGATTTTCTTTGATTCCTAAATTCTTCTTGCCACTGATGATGATACATCCATCCAAATGTAGAAATTTCCCACTGTAGATCACCTGATAATGCAATATACTAAAGAAACATACTTGATCTACTTCTACAAACAAAATTGCAGAAGCTTAATCGATTATGAGCAATATCAAATAGAACAAATATAACATAGAATGAAAAATCAATCACACATGAACACAGAAGAATACTTTGGGGAAAGCCTCAGCTAAAAACCTCGATCTCTATATTGTCATACAAGTGGAAATATGTATGGATTACACAAAGATTTAGCTCACAAACTATCCAACTCTCAATAAAATCCCTCAATCCAGCTCATAGACTAAATAGACACAAGATATGTCATCCTCCAATCCTCCAAGCCTCTTATTTCCTTGCGCAGTTTATCCTAGGGTCCAATGTTGCCACTTGTGTGAATTGACCTCATCACACACTCATCAAACTCATAAATAACTGCGCAATCCTCAGGGAATGAATTCCTTTTGCATGTAGGAGATATCCTCAATGGAATATTCCTGCAACTGATAGTACACTATCCCATCATCTGATCTCAATTGTGTCTCTGATTGAACTAACATGCATGAGTTATTTATGAGAGCATATTCAGTTATCTGAAGTGCAATAGTTACATGCATGCATGCATTAACTAAATGAACTCACAATCAGTTCCACAAACTGTTGGAACTAATCTAACCGAACTTAACTCAGTTAACTGAGCTAACTAATTACAACTCAAAGTATAACTCATCCTGATCTCCTTTAATCAAGGGATAACTTCCTCAATCAATGGAGAAATTGTTGCATGTCTTCACATAGACTTTATGTTTGATTTTCTACAGCTAATTAACTCAAGATGAATTAATTAATTGTTTTACAAACAACTGCTAAGATCAAATTCGAATTTTAATTCTGAATTTTAGTTTAGGGACTAACTAAAATTCAAATGTATCCCAAAATGCTATTTATAGCAGTGCTATTTTTAGCACTTCTATTTTTAGCATTTCTTGTTGCTATTTTCAACACCAAACTCAATTCTTTCTAGTCTCAATCCTTGATGGCTAGTTGTTGCAGAGTTTTCTTTCCCTCAGTTCTATGTATTATTTCTGTGACTTCTCCAATTTGTGTACTAGTTGATAATATTTGATAAAGTACCATTAAATAATGATTTGGGGATGCCTATTTCCATGATTTTGATGAATAATCATCTTAATCCTTAATAATGATAATATGTATGTTCTTGTATTCCTTGATAACATTGATATTAGTATTCTTGTCTTCCTTGTAACCTTTCTTGTTAATGTGGATGTGGATATGCTTTTAGATTTGATTCCTTTCCTTCACTCTATATAACAAGTTTTTTTATCTATCTTCTCTTTAGAAATAATGGTTTTCTCTATCGTATTTTCTTAGTCATAGATTTCTCTAGCCTTAGAGCTAATACCATCCTATTTTGCATATACTTCCTATAGATGGAGTTCAAATTCTTCAAGTATCTTCTGGTGACCCTCTCGAATCTTCTCTTCTTTCTCCTTTTGAAGTTGCACTATGATCACATTTATCAAATTGTGACGTCCTTCCCCAATTCTAGAATTCATTTTTGATTTCACCTTCTACGTGATTAGGGATTCCTCAATATTTTCGTAAATGTCCCCTTCAAGTATTTTGATAGTTTCTTGTTATCTAAGATCATTACTGCTTCTTCACATTGACAATGTTTTTTTCTTCTTTCAATCTCTTGACGCCATCTTTATGGTTTCATAATTTGCATATTTCTTCATCTCTCTTTTTCAATTCTTCACTTCCCTTTCCTAACCTTTACCTATTTCAATTGTTGAATCTCCTTAATGAGTTCTTCATTAAGGGTTTGTATCTTAAATAGATCATCACCTCTTGAGCTCTTATATTTTTTTTTTTTAACCCATATTAAAAAAAAAAATCATTACTTCCACCTATGAGTGCATGACCCACTTTTTTTTTTAAATAATTCTTCAAAATTTTCCCATGTAATATGCAATCTAGTATCTTCATCAAATTGATTCCACCACTTGGAAGATTTACCCTTAAAAGAAAATCTCATAAAAACAAGTTCTGAATGATGTTCCTTTATTTTCCTCAACCATTCCATAGGATTAAGTTCATATTTATCTTCATCACCTATAAATATTGTTACTAAATTTGATTGTTAATTAAGGTATACATCACACCCTCAAATTATAACCTGAATATGTGATCGGTAATGACCTTGTTTGATTAATATCATTTTACTAGCGTAATACTTTATGTTTTCACTTCTCAATATATTTTTTTTAACCTAAACTAGACATCCCTGATAAATTATAATTTGAACTTAACATACCTTTTCAAACCCTTATTTGGAGATTATTCTAGTGCCCAATATTTCTTCTATTGTAACTATGCAATTTCAACTCTTCTGAATTTGTAATTTTGGCCTATATTACTTTGATATTTGTTCCATGTAATTCCACAACTGTAATCAAAATTTGATGTGCTAGGTGAATGTTATGGTAAAATTCCCAAAGGCTTGTTGATTTTTGGCCTCTTCCCATGTCTAAACTTGTATAGTGTGACATGTCCTGAAATTTTCAAATATAATTTTGATATTTTTACACGAGGTACTTATATATGTCTCCTATGATCCTTGAAATATTTCATAGTATGATATATACTAGAAAATATGTTATGGAGAAAATATAAAGCTAACCTATTTGAAATTAATTTCAGGATCATTTAGGAACCCCAAATTCCTTACTACATATTTTTCAAAGTATAGTGAATCAAGATCAGAAATTTGAACCAGATTTGACCCCAAATTCCTTACAGTATATATCTGAAAGTATAATGAATCAAGATCATAAATTTGAACTAGATGTTAACCAAAATTTCCCCTTGATATGATCCAAGTTTCACTATTCAAAATATTTGAAAAAAAAAATATAACAAAAATTCCAAATTGATATGTTTGAAACTAATTTCAATATTTTTAAGGAACCCTTACTTCCTTGGGACATATGTATAAAATATATAGAACCAAAATTTCCATGATATTTCTCCTCAATATGGTCCAAATTTCATGATCTAAAACCTCTTGGGAGAAAACACTTATAATGAAAATGTAAAACTAACTTGTTTGAAACAAATTTCAAGAGCATTCAAGAACCCTAAATTCCTTTAAATATTATATATTCCAAGAGATATGAGGATTTGAAACAAATTTCAAGAGCATTTAAGAACCCTAAATTCCTTTAAATATTATATATTACAAGAGATATGTCCTCATTATTATTTAAGTTTCACCATATGGAACCTCCTAGAAATTATTTTATAGAAAAGATACCAATACGACCTATTCGAAGCAGAAAAACCTATGTTCGTAAGAGTATATAAAAACTCCAATACATATTAAAATAGGATAAACTCCTCTAAATACCCAAATATGTTCACACATACCAACTCACATGTCTTGAATAATGAATATGTTATCTCTATATATATTTATCCACACATTGCACATGTGGTCTCTTCATTATTAGGATGACCCTATTACATATATATTAGATACAAAATGTACATTAACCTCATATATTCCCCCCCTTGGGTAATACCATATTCATTTGATCCAATATATCCCCCCTTTAGCGTCATAACACATTGGACCAAATCCTCTATAATTCAAGGAGATGGGCTAAATCTAGTACCTATAAATAAACACCTTATGGATGGAATATGCATCATATTGTATTGTGATGATGTAATATTTTTCATTATGCATTATGATGTTATGATCATAATGTATTGATGTCATGACCATAGTAGTTCCATACAGTTACAAGGCGC
Source organism: Pinus taeda (assembly GCA_000404065.3). Classification (NCBI taxonomy): domain Eukaryota; kingdom Viridiplantae; phylum Streptophyta; class Pinopsida; order Pinales; family Pinaceae; genus Pinus; species Pinus taeda. The sequence continues at coordinate 146,320 of APFE030020299.1, read as the reverse complement.
TTTGTTGGGTGCACCATGACTTCTTGAGCATGAGGTACTGACATGATTCACAACTACTTAGTTTAGTACAATATTCATTAGGGGAATATTGAGGTACAAAAATGGGCCTCAAAATAAAAATATACTAACAAAATAAACTTTAAGAGAACAAATAGGATTCAAGATGATGATGACATACCCAGGGGTAAATATTTTGGACAGAAAAATAAATAAAATAAAAAAAGTATATATTTTCTATTGTATTTTTGGGTTATCTCCTTATAGGTTTACTCAAGTTTCAAGTGTAGACACATTTTAGATGATAAATTAAATCCCATATCCAAAGAGTACTCTCTCTACATACTTTTGAGTCAATCCACATTTAAAAAAATAAAAAAAATACATGAAAAAACGTGTTTGATGAGGGTATAATCAAAATTATGTAGAATGGGTACTCGTTAGATGTGGGATTTAATTCGACATCCAATGGGAGTCTACACTTGAAACTTGAGTAAAATATAAGGAGATAAACTATAAATATAATAAAAGAAGTAGTTTCCTTTTTTTCTTTAAAAAATCATAAATGTATATTATTGAGAAACTGAATTAGGATAATCCACAGTGTTCTTCATTATTATTTGTCGACGTTTCGAGCCTAGACCAAGACTCATCATCAGGACTGATATACAGAGAAGAGAAAAGCAAGAGATAAATAAGGTGAAGGAGGTTTGTTGAGTATAAGCCGACCTTCTTTATATAATTAATCTTATTTTCTTTATTTAATAATAATATCATGATATATTTATTTG